>JBCAUG010727645.1:0-12176 GCA_038406175.1 Haplosyllis leylae
CCCCCCCCCCCCCCCCCCCCCCCCCCCCCCCCCCCCCCCCCCCCCCCCCCCCCCCCCCCCCCCCCCCCCCCCCTTGACTATGTGAGACATCTGGTGAGAATTTGGGCTGAACTAAAAAAATTTGATAAGAATTTTTTCCACTCACTCAGACCGACTGCACCACAGATAGCCTTGCCATGGGGACTGATAAAACAATCCTGCCAATTTCCTGTTGTGTGCATTGGATTTAAATTTCTATTGTAAAGAATTATGATGTGTAATTAAAATGAACAGATGGCCCGCACACACCTGAGTGAATCATCTGTTTTAGTTTATGTGTTTTGAATGATATCATGATTTCTAATGATATAGGTGCTGGCCTGACTGAAGCACGCCAACACGCTAAAGAATTGAGTCCCGTAACAAATCATCTATTTGGTTGACACTCGATTGGACCCAAAAATATGGCCTCGGGGATATGTCCCTAATACATCTACTGGTAATAGTAAATCTAATCACACACCAGTTTTTATTTAGCCCCGTGGCCTCCGGGAGCTAAATCCATGGCTTCTACGTCATGAACTCTACGACATTGAGGGTCCAATCGAGTACAAGGATAGAAATAAATGGATCTTGCAATTTTTTCAACGATCTCCTTTGCATCCTTTCAGACCAAAAAATCAATATCCAACATCACAGGAATGAGGTTATCTTTACCCGTATTCATCCAATTTTGATATATTCCATAGATCTAGATCTAGCTTTAAACATGTGCACCATTATCTTACATTCCATTGCCAAATTTTATCAAAATACTCACAAGATAATGAGAATGATCCCAACTTGTTTCAAATTCAGTGAAGTATGTTCATTATTCCGCTGAAGCGTGTTCAACTAATCAATGGTTTAACCACCACGTAAACTGTAGATGGCAGCAGCACCGAAACGGGTACCAGAAAATGTGTCAACAACATTAGGTCAACAAGGTTTGTCAAGACTGATTTTTTTCAATTTTCACTCGAAAAGACAGTATTGGTAAGGCTTTATTTTCGGTTGACAAGCTTGTATACATCTCTAATGTGACCGGTAACTGTAGACCCATGAATAGATCAACTAGTTTGTTTTGAATCGGAGCTATTTGTGAGCGATAAATGCATTTACTGCAATAATAAATAAACTTGCCAAGTCTACCTTCGTTCGAACCGACCAGGTACCAGGGAAGGCAATATTTGCAATCGTGTCTGTGATTCTGTTTGGGGGGGGGGGGTCCTATCTACCCTTCCGTCGTGACCAGTTCCAGTCTATCATGGGATAGGGACCCCACCCCCCCAAACAAGACAAGACCAATCGAGTACAAGGAAGGACCAGGGTAGTCGTGGTCGGTATGATAAAAATGTCATGTGGATGTTTAGAGATTCATATCCTTGAGCGGACGAGGGATGAGAGCACTTGCACAGGGGGATGCGTAAACAGAAAGCCACTGACCAATCAGTATTCATTTCAAATGTAGATTCATACACTGTAATTATACTTTTATTCCCAATCTTGCGTAGTGAAATTTGTAGATCTTACTTACTTTTACCTTTGCTTTTGGTGAACTTTCTGAGAATAACTATCGAAATCGTGAACTACAAGAAAGTCCTCCTGCGTGGACGCAAGAGGCATACCGACCGCGGTGAAGCAAGTGCTCGCTCTGCTGCCATATTCTGGGGGGCGGGGGTACCCCCAGCTGGAGTACCCCCCTGGCTGTGGGACTGGGTTCCCCCCTGGACAGATCCCCCTTGACAGACCCCCTGGCTACGTGTATGGTTTCGGGTACCCCCCCCCCCCGTCCCCTATGGACGGACACACGCCTGTGAAAACATAGCCTCCCTCCGTACTACGTACGCGGTCGGTAAAAATTCGGAAGTGCCCTTTGTAGCAATGTATTTTTGTTCAATTTTGGCAATTCTTTTTCTTTTATTTTCTTTGTTTTGTTTGTAGTCTTTTTGTTTTGTTTGTAGTCTTTTTGTATGTTATATTTCAGGTACTGCATTCCAGAATGGCAAGAAAAGATGCGAACAACAGAGGCTCCACAGCCCATTATCATCGGTTGACTAAATCAGATGATGGATTCATAGATTTGCAAGTGAGATTGTTTTTTTTTTGTGCGAAATTTGTCAATATAGTTAGTCAAGAATTAAACATTGTCTTCCAATGTCACATTGAATAGAATATAAAGTGACATAAAAATCTTTTCAGTTTAAAGCTCCTCCACCCGAAGTTCCAGTGAAGGCAATTTGTTTGGCTACTGTACTATTTATTGCTGGATCGGCGTTAATTGTGATAGGTGCCCTGTTACTGTCTGGCTATATTGAAAGTAAAGTAAGTCACTGGCAGCTTTGTGTATTTTTTCCGGTTTTCATAAGTAAGTACGTCAAAATATCGCTCCTGTATTGATCGTACAGTCTATTCCAATACCTGTTACCTAAAGATCACCGTTAACCGTCTGTCGCAAAGTACGATCATAATGTACTGAACGTCATGCGGAACAATTCAATTGGACTCAATTGTGCACTATTTTCAATTTTCAGCATCCAGACCAGTCCGTTGTTGTATTGATTCTTGGTGCCTTGATGTTCATTCCTGGTTCATATCACGTGTGGATCGCTTATTACGCATGGAAAGGTGTCGAGGGATATCGTTATGAAGACATTCCAGAATTTGAATGAACTGTGATGTGATTAAAGGGATCTATGCAAGACCTTGAAGCATTTGAAACTTGACAACGTTTTACGATATCTACTATAACCTTCAAATGTACTACATCCAGCATTTTTTTCGCTCAATAATCAAGGTTTCAGATGATTATGTCATTGATGGCCATCACATCAACAGGTTCGTACCAGGTTTAGGGCTGAAAATACGCAAAATTACAGAAGTTCATTTCATAACACTGGCAGGACATTATTATTGAGAAGTATTGCCATTTGGTTCAGTCTTCATTGCCAGTAATTCCTGTTGGCCAAGGTGTAGATGTCAATGCCAAGATCAAGTGTACTGTTGGCGGCAGAACAAGAAATAATTTAATCTAGCCTCATTTGGCTAACACTAGGATGAGAAGATTGTGAAGGTGAAAAAGAGTAAGGTAATACACGGAAGAATTATTTAGTAAAACCTATCGATGGCATTTATTGGCGGAGAGGCGAAAACGGAAAATGATTGTTTTGGCAACAGTATAATTTAAACTACATTTTACATCAATACCGATTGGTCAACTCCGTGGCCTTATACTTCCCCATTGCCGTCAACAAATGGCACCGTGTTCTAAGGGTGTGTTTACTGTGAGCGAAAGCGAAAGTTTCTTCGATCATGTAAAAACCCGTCTAAGTGACTGAGCTTTCTCCCACTGTAATAATATGTTGCTTAGGGACTCATGCAGCAATTTAGTTTGTTTATAAAACTTCCGCTTGAACTGTTTTCTTGTAGTACTTATGTATATATGGTCAGAACATAAAATTAATTTATATTTATGGTAAACTAAAAGAATGTTTGTTTTCTTTGAAGCGAAGAATTATCAATATAAATTTGGCAGCGTTCAAGTGAGTAACAGCAAAACATTCGGCACTTTAGGGTGTTACTCATCCATCAGATCCAGGATTTCCCACAGGAGGGGGCGCCAACCATTAAAGGTGGGGGCACCAATCTTATTTTGCCAAAATTTCCCCCAAAACTGCTTGAAAATGAAAAATTGGACCCGGGGGCGTTCCTGGCGCCCCCGCCCTTCCCCCACCTGGGATCCGCCAATGCCCATTAACAGTGTAACCTTTAAAATAACAAATATCAGGTAGAGTAAAACTTACACATAGGTGACTCGGGGGGGGGGGGGTTTCAATGGATTCATTGGTACCACACATGAATGTTACACACTTTCTATGATCCATCATGATTGACCTAAACTTAGTAAGGTTGGTTTTTGTTGTAAGTCTCTATGTTGACTCTATGAGTTATAATTGCCATTTTTGTGATTTCTGGTAATGGCTGCCATCCAAGATGGCCAACATTATGTTAAAGTTGATGATTGTCCCAAACTTAGTGGGATTTGGTTTTTGTTGCAAGTCTCTATGTTTACTCTATGTGTTATAATTGTCATTTTTGTGATTTCTGGTAATGGCTACCATCCAAGATGGCCAACAAGATGATAACTAGTGAAAGATGGTCATCAAAGGCCCCCTCCACCCTCACCTTAGTGGTTGATTGAGCCTTTTTGCCCCAAAATTTTGGACCCATGGTGGGGACCTACAAAGGCCTTTTCAGTTGGTTTAATTTTACACTTAAACCACCTTATAGGATCACGATTGGCAACTTCTTTTCGACAATTTGGGACACTTCACATTGGAATTTTTTTGTCAAATTTGGACTCAAGACACCTTATGACATCTCCTAGGACCCTTTTTGGTAAATTTTGGCATATGTCAATTTTTGGTGACTCCAGGGCCATTTGAGTATTTTTGCCTAAATTGGGTGCCTTCAGAAAATCAAAGTTTTCTCGATGAAGGAGTGATGATTGTCAAAATGTCATGGGGTTTTAGGTGGGCAGATGACTAGGCTATATGATGGTACCATTTTTGGGGGGTGTGACACACTTGGGGGGGTGCTGCGGGGTGTTGAATAAAAAGTTGGCATTTTTCGGCACATTTGCGACAGATTAGAGGGTACTCGGGATTCACTGATTTGATCAAGAATCAGCTCATAGGATATCCTAGGGTGTTCCACATACCTTGGTTTGGATTTTTGAATTTGTCACCAATTGGCCATTTGCTTGGTTGATAAGTGCCAAATTTTGACAATTTTTCATATGTCAAAAAGTTCAAACTTTTTTTTGACCCCCCAAATTTTGGAATTTTAAGCCATCAATTGACATAGATGTGTAATAATATGTGAATTAGAGTAATAATTTTTTTTTTTTTGAGGGTCTGGTCTCTGAGCTATGGGCATTCAAGTAACTGGCCATTTTTTCAGCCAGCAGACAAATCATCCATTTATAGCATGAAGGGTTGATGATAGGGGTGTAATGTCAATTGGTGATTCATAGAGGACCTTTTTACCTACCAAAAGGCACCTTTTGAGAATTTTTATGATTTACGGTTTTCTAGTAAATCGAGAAAATCTGAAATTTTTTTGATGGGCAGCTGCATGTCTTGTACATGGCAATTTGACATCTTTTTAACTTAAACCACCTCAGCCCATCACAGGGCTATTTTGTTCTTCTGTGAATGCAGATGGGGATGGTGATTCTACTTGGAGGTGGTGGGGACACCTCTACATAACATTATGTAATTGAACTTGTTTCAACATCTTGTGACCTAGCATGGTTGGGACACAAAAACCTAGTTTATACTGCCCTCACACCCTTGTGCCCTGCCCTCATACCCTTGTGCCCTCCTGCCCTTGCACCCTCCTACCCTTGTGCCCTCCTGCCCTTGTACACTTGCAACCTCCCACCCTTGTACACTTGTGCCCTCCCACCCTTGTACACTTGTGCCCTCTCACCCTTGCCCTTGCACCCTTGTGCCCTATCACCCTTGCACCCTCCTGCCCTTGCACCCTTGTGCCCTCCTGTCCTTGCACCCTCCCACCCTTGCACCTCCTGCCCTTGCGCCCTCCCACCCTTGCACCCTCATGCCCTCACGCCCAATGAGCCATCTGGTGAAACTTTCACTGCCTGATATTTAATTTTGATGAATCCCCCCTCCTCCTCCTCCTCCTCCTCCTCCTCCTCCTCCTCCCCCCATGTTCGTTTCAACAGTGATGCTAACATTCATGCGTGAAAAAATGCCAAAGAAACGATCGTACTTCGGCCCACCGCGGTGCTGCCACGGTATAAACCACGGTGGACCGGCCATCGCCAAGTACGATCAACATTCGTGCAATCCCAATCGATCCGCTTAGGTAACCGTACCGAGTCACCAAATGAATTGGTTTCGTGCTGGAACTAAATGCTGCCATCTAATGTAATCAAACTGTACTAAATACCAAAACAAGATCACGTGACCTACAAACAAGTCCACCATCTTTGTTTGGAAAGTTGGAAGAGAAGATAGCCCTATTTTCGTCCAGAATTCCGGAAGACAAAATGCCAATGAATCACACTGATGAGGAGATAGATCGCAAAGGCTCAGGTGTCTATTACATTCTTTCTAAAAGTCAATTCATAGAGACAAAAGATCTAAGACTGCAAGTCTGGAGCCAGCCTTCGAATTCAAGATTGACGTGGCCTCAGGCTGTCACACAGGCAAAGTGTCGTATCGTAGTTTAGTGTAACGGTAGAGTTTGCTGTAACCGTATCTCTCCTTTACCTTACTACTTCCTAAAGGTGAGACAGAATGGGAAATGCTTGACTTAGGTTCCATTTGATAGTCAACTTCATGTTGCCATGTGCTTTTATTTGGAAATTGAAACTAAGCCAATCAAAACATGCCAATTAATTAGGCCAGTGCACAGAGCATGTGCAGTTGCACATGTGACAATTAGAGACAAATGGAACTGAAGACAGGGGAATATTTTTATATTTTTGCTATTTGTGCAATAATTTAAAGAATATAATACAAAATTGTCTATTGTAAGAATTTTTTGTGGATAAAGTGATTGATAAGTACAGGTAAAAGTTTGCAGAAACTTTTCGAAATTATTATTTTGCACCTCAAAATGTGTAGCTTTTCCCATTCTGTTTTACCCTAGGATATAAAAGGAATAAGGTCTGATGCTGGAACATTTCATTGCCGGAACATTTCGATACAAGCTTGTTGCCCGTGCTTCCCGGAGGGGGCACCAACCTATTATTTGACCAATTTTCCCCGAAAACTGCATGAAAATGAAATTTTTGCCCGGGGGGGGCACATGTCCCTCACATACCCTAGGCCTGCCACCACTGCTCAGGTACAGACCAATTGCTGCTTATACATAATATTACTCCCACTTTCACCTTGTGGTTTTTCAGAGGAGAAATGCATGGACCTCTATGGGAAAGCATTCAAAATATTGAATTTTGCTTACTTTAATACAACTGTATAACCAGTGGTTATGTCCAAAAGTAGTTTTTGCCCTTGATTATTTTCTGGCAATTCCCCATAAGAATATGGTACATAAAAATAGAACAAAGGCATATAATTGGAACCAATTTTTGTATCACTTAATTTATCCTGGTCATTACCATCATATTGACACAGTCTTTCACTTCATATGCTCTAATCTGAAAAGCAGGACCCAGACTCTGGAGTAATATATCTCAAGTGTCAGAAACTAAAAAAACCAGCATATTTTGTTAATTTTATTATGTTGCCAAAAAATGTCACATTTATGTTTTTAGGTGGTTTAAGTGTAAACTTAAACCGTATATGTTATAGGATCACAAGTGGTAATTTTGAATTGGCACTTTGGGGACACTTCCCATTGGAATTTTTTTGTGACATTTGGACTCAAGACAGTTTGAGACATCTATGACATTTTATGACCAATTTTGAAATATGTCATCCTGTGCTGACTCTAGGGCTGAGTGTTTTCCAAAATTGGGTGCCTTCAGAAAATTCAAGTTTTCTCAATGAAGGAACAACAAGTCTGCTGTATATCTTTTTATTCTAAGGTGGAACTAGGCTATATAATAGTACCATTTTGGGGGGGGATGTGACACACTTAAGGGGGTACTGCAGGCTGTAGAAAAAAAGCTGTGTTTTTTGACACATTCACAGTGGCTTAAAGGGTACCTGGCATTAACTTATTTGATCAAGGATTAATTAATACTCTACATGTCCAGTTTGGATTTTTGAATATGTCACTGATTGCCCATTACTGGGCTGTTAAGTGCAGATTTTTGAGATTTTTTGACATGTTGAAAAGTTAGATGAATTTTCATGTGATGGGTATTTGGAATTTTAAATTGGTATGAAGATGTCAATCTATGTACTGCAGAGTAAGAAATAAATCAGAATTTTTTGGTCTGTCTCCAAGCAGTGGTTATTCAAGTAATTGGCTGTTTTGGGGGCAAAATATAGATTGTCCATTTACAGCATGAAGGGTCACTGATAGTGTGCAATATGATTGATTATTTGTAGAGGACCTTTTTAGCAAAGACACCTTTTGAGAATTGTTGCAATTAAGTTTTCTCATAAATTGAGAAATCATGCATTTTTTTGATTGGCTGCTGAACATCTTATATATGGGTTGGGAGGTCAAAAATGATATCAGTGGTCAATCTAATGATTCTCTAAGGTAGGGCAGAAATGATACACATTTCTGAGAATGCATGGGTTAACAGCCTGTAGCATCAAACAATTTAAATTTTTAATAATACTGCATGGATCTTTCTCCAACAAAATTCTTCAAAGGGCTGTTGCTGGGGAAGAAATTGTACCCCAGTGGGTGCATTAATTGCCAAAAAGATGGCTTGAAATATTCTATTTTAAAGGTACAGGAGCCATTTTCACATTACATATGATGGTGACCAAAAACACCCAGAATGTCCATAGAAAGTATTTTTGACCAATTTTGATGACCATCATATGTGATGTAAAAATTGATATCAATATCTATGAACCTCATTATATCAATTTATTTTTTGTGAACCTCCATAGTCCCACTATTTGACCTTTTGACATTTGACATCTTTTGACAACTTGACATCTTTTTGACATTTTGACACATGACTTATTACTTAAAGTACCTTATCCCATCACATACATGAGTTTTCAAGCAAAGGATATTTAGATTTTTGAGCCATAAATTAGAACAAATGTGTCCAAATATGTTCTCTCATGAAGCTTTTGTTGTTATGGTTTTTGTTCAGTCACTGTCCAAGCTATGGCTGGCTAGGTAATTTTCAAAATTAAGGATTGGTGGATAAAGAATCTGTTTGCAGCAGATGGACTCTGTAATAAGGGTTGAATGCCAATTGGTGATTTATAAAGGATATATTAAAAAACTTAAGGTAATGTTTCAAGTATTTCTGTGATTGACTTTTCAAACTCAAAAGTTGTCACTTTGTCATCATTTCGGGCCTTATTTGACAGTGTAGTGAATGGGCTGGGAGATCAAAACTGATAAAAGAGATCAAGATTTAAGGGGATCCAATGCAAAAATTACAAAATATTTACCTAGAGGCTGCTGGGGTGAATTTTTTTGCACTTTTTCAAACCCAAAACTTACAATATGTTCTTGGACTCAATTTGAATTGAATTTTCAACACAAAAGCCAGGTGGCTTCATGCAGAGTTGGTTTCTCTTGTGGTGCCTTATTTATGGTGCCTTCTGGTGTCTTATTTGTGGTATCTTGTCACCACAAATAAGATACAAGATGTCATTTGTCTTTTTTGGTGTCTTGTAGTATCTTTAAAAAGAAGAAATGACATTGATTCTTTGAGGGGAAATGACACTTAGCAAGAAATTGGTATCTGGTGATTGGGGTAGTAATTTGATTGGTTTGTGGCTATGAAGTGTGTCCAAAAAGGACTCTCAACTGAGTGGAGAACGACTGAGTGCAGAAAAATCTCAAAATTTTGAAGTTTTCCCTAAAATCCCACCAAATGTCGCACAGTCACAATATCCAACCCCACCCGCTCTGGAAATACGGAGTTTTGGCTTTTTGGGCAGATTTGGACTGACAATCAAAAGTTAGGAAGTCGACCCCAGTACCCCAATCTCAGTACCCAATAAGCTGTTTCTAGGAAGAGCCAGGAATTCTGCATAGCGTGACATCTACATTAGAACCACCGAGGTAAACTCACATTGTATCGAGCATTTGTGCGAAAAGTGATTCTCCTGAATGTAATTATACTAAATGGATCTTTAGTAGTTGTCATGCTAAACTCATGATACCACAGAACAACATTTTATTTCAGTGATTAAATAACACTGGCAGAGAGAGCAGTCATTATTTGTGATCTAGGATATGAAGGTACATCCGGAATGGTCAGAAGAAAACCAAACTACAGAAGCTGTTAAAAGTTCGCAGAGCTTAAAGCTGTCTTCAAGGTCCACATCAAAGTGCCACAACTATGGCTAAGATTGATACTCCTCTGCAACCTGCCCTCTAGATTTGATTAAATCTTTATTCCTCAATCAATTTTTCGCAATCATAGGAAGTGTCCCTGCCTATCCACGGAAATTGCACCCTCGGAATTTGATAGATTAAGTGTCAAAAAGTGGCTGCATCGGCAAGCCCCCATGTGGCAGGATCCTCTTGTATATTGAATTATCAAATGTTTGATTAGTCGTGGACGGTCACCAAGGCACAAGGGCAGTGGCAAAGGTTGCGAATGGGCATCGTAGAAATCAACCTATAAGCCGAGGAGTAACTGGAAAAAGTCAATTCCTCAGTGGCCCAGCTCATCACTAAATGGCCGGCTATTTACTTCATTTATCTACTTTTTCAGGTGAAAGTTGGATTATTGCTGGCCCTGGGTAAGGCAGGGGTTGGCCGTGATTTAAATGCCTTCTGCCTTTAAATTGTCCTCCATCTATATGGGTTACATCACGCTTGGTAAAAGTTGGGACACTTTCGTGTTTTTTGATGGATCGCAACTTAAAGCAAAAATGGATTAGAAATTGCGAAAATGGCTTCACCATATGTGTCGGTTTGGACTGATTTGTGAAAGTTCATCTACGTAGAAGACCACAGGCGGGCAAATGCAGTTATTTTGTGACCTCGTGTCATTTGCAGATTTATCTTCTCTCGCAAAAAGAATCTCATGCATTCTTTGAAACAGTTTGTAGTCCAAATAAGGATATTCCTCTCGTTTACTATGAAGGACCTCTACCGTTTAATAGACAAATCATCTTGATGTTTGTTGAATTTTAAATTATGTGCTTTGACATTCACAAATGATCATTGAAATTGTACATTGTGCATTTCTCGTTTTTTCTTCAATTCGTTTTTGTTATATTTAAACCTTATGTGGCCAATTGATACAACTAACATGTTTGAATGTCATATTAAACACGGAATTTCTCGGATTCATTTGAAACAAATTAACTACTAAAATACTTTATCACATTAAAAAATAATTAATATACAGCAAACGGACAATTACACTTTAAGAAAGAAATGAGTTATGTACAAAGGTAGCCAATTATTACCTTGTTTGGCGAACTGCCCGTGGACGAAGGTTTGTTGTACACAGTCATGTTGGTGGTGATGTGCAGGATAGATTCTGATTTTACATCTGCCGCAATGTTGATAGCTGGTGATGTATCCTTGGGGATGGTGATTGACAAGGGTCGAGGGCAAATTTTATCCGCTCTCAACATTGTCTTTTTCTTGCAGAAATCAGTCGAAGTTGGAAGTATCCCTTTGTTGAACTGTAAACGTTGGGTGTCTTTTATTCCGCTGAAGTTGAAACCGCGTAAGATTATGAAGGAAACGTGCATTTAGCGTGAACTGGTTATCTCCCCGAAAGTCTGTATCTTTGAAACCCCTTCACACATTGACAGTGATACTGTTATATTTTCCTTTGATGGTATTGACCAATGGAGCTTGATACGGCAAATGTCCAGATAGGTGTGTTTAGAAATACGATTGAGAAATCTGTTAAATGCCTGTAACCTGCTTTGATA
Source organism: Haplosyllis leylae (assembly GCA_038406175.1). Lineage (NCBI taxonomy): Eukaryota > Metazoa > Annelida > Polychaeta > Phyllodocida > Syllidae > Haplosyllis > Haplosyllis leylae. The sequence continues at coordinate 11,565 of JBCAUG010727645.1, forward strand.
AATGAATGGACTTTGCTGTTACGACACAGCTAGGTAAATTCATATGTGTACTCTTAAATATTTACCCCCTTTAAATAAGAACTCCTTTGTCTTAGTCAAGTGCTCATTGGCTGTCGTAATCCGCATTGTGTCGGGTAATTTTGGGAATTAACTGTAATAGTGTTCCGCACAATTAATAGCTTGTTGAAGCTTATCCTTTGTTTTGACGTTTTGAATTGGGTGGTGTCATTGTTTTACCGATTTTAGTTCAACGAAATGTTATGTAAGTAATTAATTAAGGCAAAATTACTTTTTTGGTAAATTAGAATGAGTGGTTTATTTAGCATTTACGGTACGATGCTAAATGGGGCATAAGTCACAGGTGTTCAGGGGTAAATGTGAAGAATTTAAACTTAGACTGCATTAACTTTTTTTATCAGCTTAATTTCAAGTCTAAATGTTCAAGCATTTTTTTTTGCTGATCAAGTTATTTATTAATCTAAATTGTCTACATCTGAACTACATCTTTGCAGGAAGCTCCTGACCAGCACTCTCATTATACTTGTCGGAGTCCCTCCCGACCAAGGCCAAGGCCACTGCGTGACCTTGTATATATACCATGCCCCAGCCGAC
>JBCAUG010727656.1:0-12176 GCA_038406175.1 Haplosyllis leylae
CAATGGCAAACTCCTGACAGCTGTACAATATGAATAGGATAAGCCTTCAGAGAGACACGCAACTTCTACATCTGTCAGATCAATTATTACGCTACATAGGGATATAGATAGTGTCAGTTTCATCCTGTTCTGCTCGTGTGATGACCAAGAGATCCTTACTTGTTCGGGTAGTCCGTTGGCCAGAAATGAAGACTGGCATCATTACCGAAGGAGATAGCCCCGGTTAGAAAACCATGATCCCCTATATCTAACTTGTCCACCACCGCTTTAATGAAGTTCAACATTTTTTGCCAGTTGTTACGGCCGACAGATCCGCTACTATCTATGAGGAAAGCTAGATCCGCCTGCTTGTTTCCACAACCTAAAATCACATTGCATCTCTTGGGTAATATTTCATCACTTCCTCCTCAAAAATTCAAGTAATTATCTTGTTATTTTTTTACAAAAATAAAATAAAAATAAAACTGAGAACGCAGTGCGTAATTGCATGTGCTATGTAAAATAAACTGGTTTTAGCAATTGCGTTTTGTTTCCCAGTGAACAGTGCACCTGCACCAATCCAAAATGAAGTGAATAGATTTACAATGTTACTGAAATAAAATAGGCATTTTTCGTAAGAAGTCTAGAATTAAAATGTCTGGTTGGTATTCATTTTAAAACATCACGTCCCTGATTTCTTCACCAATAAACGTATGCAGTGTGGCCTACCTTGCGAGGGAGGGGCTGGGGCGGGAGGTCGAGGTGTTACGGGGGCTGGTGTCGGTTGTACATTGGTGCTTCCATCTGGACCTGCAGAAACAAAATATTCTCAATCATCACAAATACACACTGTAATTAGTTAAAATTCAGGATTAAAATTATTTTAACGTCCAGACATTTACACTGTCAAATACGGGGTAAAATAGGGTAGTCACTTACCCACAAGCTGACAAAGTCTCATGAGCAACGTATCTCTGAGTGATTCAAGCTGATTGAAATCGTCTACACGGTAAAGAAAATCGTTGTCTGGATCACTTGCTATTGTCCTTAGTTCATCAACATTGAGGTTGTTTCCCACTCCGATGACAAACAGCCTAATTCCCCACCTTCTGGCCTCGTCAGCTGCCTGGAAATAACAGAAAAGATGTCTAATTCCCGGTGGTAGACTGTCACACGTTTGTACTACAAGTAGTCAATTGCTCAAGAACTTGCAGTAAATGGATTTCTAGAGTTTGAATAACAATGTTCTCAGGAGTCAGGTTCTTGTTACTCTAGACGACCGCAAAGGAGAAGGTGATTTACTATTGTGTAGAAATGTATGAAACTAGACGTACCTGAGCCACCAAATGCGAGTCCCTGTTGGAAACACCGTCTGTTATGATGAATCCAATGTTTGGTGCATCCCACCGGTCTCCGCCGGAGCTGAATATGTCTCTTCTCATCACACGGATTCCGCCTGATGTGTTGGTCATCTCATCTCTCCAAGGAATCCTGTGGAATAAAATCAAATTGAATGTTTGTCCACACTATGATGCAAATTACTTTTAATGAAATTGGGAACTCAAGAGGACGAGAGAGTATAAAATTAGACATTGTATTTACCTATCTATCGCGGGTAACATTACATTTAAACGCTGGTATTGCTCCAAGTTGAACTCTCTGATACCAAAGGAACCAAATGATACAACACCAAGTTTGTGTACACCGCTATCGATTCGGAGAGATAAAGCCATTGCTTTGACGAAGTTCAGAAGTTTGAACCAATTAGCTCTTCCAATGGATCCTGAAGAATCTAGTGCAAAGGCGAGATCAGCTCTACCTGGCGTAGTACAGCCTGGAGGATGGAGAAAAACAAAGTACATTTCATAAGCTCAGTCTTTTAATTTGAAAGTCTAGCACGATTCTAGCACATTTGCTAAAATGTTAACAAGGTGCAGAAAATCGCCATTACTTACCTGGCTGAGGTAATGGACGCAAGGGGGCCTGCGGTGGGGGAGCAGCAGTTGGAGGTGGAGGCCAGTAAGGTTGAGGCGCTGCTGTAGGGGGTGGGATCCAAGGCGCGGGTGTGGGTGGAGGAACCCAGACCGGAGGAGGTGGCGGCGGCCGGCGAGTCGTGGTCGTCGTCGGAGGGGCAGGTGGCGGCAACCCTACAATTAAAAATTAATTTACATTTAAATACTCCCCACTCATTTGGGGGTGTAATATCGTTGAACCTGTCATCATGTCAATATGTATTGAGCCGCGTTAGAACTGAAATCATGTTGTATAGACAGATGGGCAAATAGACAAAGAGACAGACGGACATATGCACTCGATAATGTTATACTTTTAGTGTAGGATTTGATGTTATTTGGTAAATTTCACTTCTTTCTTTAAAATGTTAGTTTCACACTCAAACAGAACTAAAAACCATTAACTATATTTGGGCTACTTGATTTATTTTAGTCACAGATTTTTTTTATCATCAACCTGAAATTCTGCAAATGGCATCCAGCACTCTATTCCCAACGTTTGGCAAATCGTCGAAGCTGTTTGGAAGAAACAGATACTCGTGGGACGGAAAACTGGCTATTGACGATACTTCTTGTAGTTGCACTTTGTTACCAATCCCTACCACTATCATGGTTGTACCCTCATTTTTCGATGTTTGAGCTTCAGTTATTGTAAGACCCTCGTCCCTGTAATGAACAAGTGAGGATAAGGTAGGGTGGATGGTTTTGCTCAAATCATGCAATTATAGGTTGAGTAGCAATTCCAATTGTTATTAATTATTTGAGGCAATTATACTTTTGGCTGTTGGTTCTCAGCTGTATTCCTACACAGTGAAAGGCAATTATTAATTTAACGTAGAGATCCAGTACGCTTACCTGTTCGACTCTCCGTCGGTCAGTAGCACGGCAACATTTCGTTTGTCGGGGCGGTCACCACCAATTAAAGTGTTACCATTAAATATCCTAGTCCTGGCAAGTCTGATACCTCCTGCAGAAATAAAGGCCTTTAGCGTTTTTCGCAATGGAAACAAAGCAAAGCCGTACCATCAAAATGTCTGGTATGAACATATTTATAGTTTCTCACCTGAAGTGTTGGTCATTTGATCCATCCATGGAATATTTTGTATTGCATATAAAACTTGGTTTATGTTTTCGTTGTCATCTAAGTCAAAATGGAAATAACCTTCAGTTCCGAATGAAACCTAGAAAATGCAAAATACATCTACGGAACCGTGTAAAATCAACAGAAATACTGATCAGCTATTGGCTACGTAATGTAATTTATATTGGAAATTTAAAAAAAAAATTTTATGAAGGAAGTTGCTGCAACAATTGAAATTCTATTGCTACTTATGAGCTACTGCTTATTTAATAATCCCTAACTTTTGCAACAGACATATCGATGAAGTAATTGTCTACTCTGTCACATGTTTGGAAATCCAGGTTAAGACACGTTAGACTGCTTTATTTTGCCAATCGGATTCAGTGTCTAATAACGATATCTGAGCCAAGTTTACTCATTTGTGCTGTAAACCAAATCGATACTCTTCCGATGTTTTCAATGTCCATAATGTCTGGATTGCTACAAATGTCTTACCGCTGCAATACGATTGAGGTATGGTGAAATAGGTAGGCTCTGACTGATTGAAGATACGAAGTTCAGCACTTTAGGCCAGTTCTCTCTTTCAATGCTGCCAGATGAGTCTATTATGAACGTAATATCCAGATCAGTACAACCTAATAAAGGGAAAGGCGTAAGTATTTCATGATCGGTTTGAAAATATCTGAAACAATTAAAAGTTATCAATTAAAATTGAATAGATCGTTCACCTAATATTCTGCAAACAGGATATGATCACGAGTGAGCACTGATTAGGAGTAAGCCCAATTACATTGAATCTATACATAAATCATCCTTATTTTTTTCACTCCATATCATGTTTTTAAATGTGCTGCCGAATTTACTAAGTAATTTTGGTTTAATCAAAAATCAACAAAAATATATGTATCCTGCTACGTACTTCTTGGTGTATAATACTGATGAGGTACAACGGGCGGTAGCGGGGTGGTACTGGTGGTGGTGGAGGTGGTTGATGAGGTGGTGGTTGGGCGGCGGGAGGTGGGCGGTGGACGAGTGGACATGAGCGAGGGACGGAGGGGCCAAATAGGAGGGCTCCTGAATCCAGGCCAGGAATTTGGGTGTGATTCTGCAATTGAAAACATTTCAAATGAAGCTCATGCATTACATTGAAAAAATTACCCACGGCAAGTAAGTTATGATTACTGTCAAATGACATTCAAGTTGAATCACATTTTAAGTTTCATGAAATACATTATAATAATTATGTACACAACGCAAGCAAAAACAAATTAGTGCAGAAATGCAGTTATTTCAGTGTTTCAGAATTTGTGTAGATTAGTAATTCAACAAAATCTGGCTCATTTCTTGTGGACAACAAAAAAATTAAGACATTGTTTCTGTTAAAGCACTTGAAATTATCAGAATCTCTTGTTCATTTTTTAAAGTTACTTTCAAAAAATGTTTAGCAGGTGATAGTTCTGAGACAAAATACTTAGCAGTGCTTTCTTACCGGAATAGTATGAGATTTGAAAGCCTCGCCTCACACCGAGTTCAGAAGTGAAAGGTGTCCTGAATATAACCATAGCTCCGTCGCCCTCCGATCTGATGATATCAGCGGGTCTGTTGTTACAGCAAAACCTAAATGATACAGGAATAAGTTTGTGATGGTCTCTGGATACTGTTAACCGATGAAGCCAAAATAATTTTATGGGATTTTTATATGAGTTATTCTTCACGTGAAAAATAAATGGTTAACAATTTACATTTCCCAAACGTGCAGAAACTTTCAACACAATGGGGAAATTAGAATCTTTTTGTATTCGCACAAGTACTACAATTTACCTTGGTCCACTAACAGACAGATCCATCCCACTCCGCACTTCTACCCAGTGGTAGCACGTGTTGTCGAAACAATACACGTCAAACCCTCCTTCGAACTGCATCACAACCATAGACCCAAAGGGTGCCTGCAATTTGTTGTAACATGTTAAACACTAAAGATCTTTTTTAGTTGAGTAATACATTGTCTGGCCTTAAGCAATCGGTTTATGCCCATTTCATACCCGAATAATCCACGAACACTCCTGGTAGTCATGGTAACCAGGTCCATAGTAACCAGGTGAGTAGAGGTACTGCTTGTATGGTTGTGAGGTCAACTCACCCCCACACTGAGCTGGAACATTGCATGATGTCATTCTATATTGTGTTGCATTTACAAAATGTAATGGTTTTTAAGAAATCAGAGAACTAGTTTAACTCATATCTGTTACATTAAAATGGTGTTCGTGTGAAAGTACATGGATTATGAGATAAATATGAAATGATTACCATTTAAGGGGGCAGCTAATTCTGTACAGTATCTTCCTGTGAAGCCGTCCTGGCAGCTACATCTGCTGCAATCGTTAGGGTCTTGGTAACCCTGATTTGCACAAGCTTGTTGCAAAGGTATGTTCCTACAGATACCTTAAATATAAAACAACATCATACATTATTTTATGACACTGTAATTGTATATTTTGTTATTTTTTCAATCCCGATTGCAATATTTAACATACCATCACAATAGACCATGTTGGCAAGTTTTGTATCAAGGAAACTGAGGCCGGTTCTCTGTCCTATGGTACTCTGATAGTGGGGATCTTTGGTTACAATTGTATCGGCGCCATTAGAAGACATGCTCTGTTAAATAGATAATTTATTTAAAGTAAAATTAATCTTAATATCATTGTACAAATATGCATGCATCTATTATACAGACCACTGGGAAGAATAAAAAACTCTTCGCAAATGTTATTGGTGAAAATGTAAAGTACTCTGATACTGAAGGCTCAATAAAAAAGCCCGGAAAGGTGTCTTGTTTACACGAAGCGCATTAACATTTCGCCTGATATTTGCCAATTATGCCAATAAATGATATTAGCATTACCCAGTAAGAAGCTCAAAAAACCTAGATCTACCTCTCTGGAAACATGGTCTGGATGTGTTTTATGTAAGCCACCCACTTCTCAAATACAAATATTTTTTATGGCCAAATGTGAAATGGGTACGAAACGTGAAAGACGTGTTCCTGAAGAGACGTTCACAAAGAATAGGCGAAAAGGTAATAATTTCGGTCTGGTCTGTCTGTATATGCGTCTATCTGTTCAGGTGCAATGGATCAAGGTCAAAGTCACAAGAGTAAAATTTCATATTTTAGCTAAATCTTACACGATTACACTCCACTGAGGCTTGCTCAAGAGATCATGCTCATCTGAAAGGTCAGATCACGGTTACCTAATGTCAAGGTCATATCAAGATAAAAATGAAACCAAATCCATTTTTGTCGATTTTGTGTGATATGTATGTTATGTGGATGGCATGCCTTTGACTTAAAGGCATTCGTGTTCATTTATTAAAGTTTCAGTTTAGGACCAGGGAGTAGTTGGAAATCCTTCTGTTTGTCGTGAGATGAATCTCAATTAACTTACTCTTGAACCATAGTGCAGCACACTCCCGAAGTCATAAGGCACCTTGTAGTTAACCGTCTGCCCAACTCTGAGGAATTCTGCCACAAAGGTAAAGCTCTGGTATGCGTTCTCTGCCCTGATCTCTACGAAGCTGTCCCGATCAGACCTTTGGTGTTCATGCCAGAAGCCAATCACATGACCTATCTCATGGACTGGTATACCAACCTGAAAAGATTTATATAAGTTCATTTTTCTCTGAGAAATAGATGGAAAATATCACCTAACCATTGTTTTATTTTCAAAGACAGATTTTTCTTAACTTTAAACCACAGAGAATTTAGAAAAATCGAATACAGCTCAATTTCTCATAATTTTCTTGAATCTAATTTCAAAATTATTTTAGGGACACACCTGTGTCAAACAGCGCCTAACGAGATCAATAGGTTGCGGGATGATGTTGACTTTGCCTATGTATGATCCACATCCAGATTTCTTGGTGAAGAGCACATATGGTTCTGACCTGTCCATGTAATTATCTGGTTGCTCTGAGAATCGGATACATGTCCGGGATTCCCATTGCTGGATAGCGGCCCGGATAATATTTCTCTCAGCGTCATCTTTTGATTGTAAATTAACGCAATTGTTTAAGTAGATTACTTTTGTAGTAGAAGCTTCCACTTGATGGTTATGCCATTAAAATTTTATATTTTATCGACAACCTGTCTAAAATCATGTTGTTATTTATCATCATAGAAACAGCGTCGAATTAAGATTAGAATACAATATTGGAATAGAATCTAACATACCAGAATTTAAATCGCATCATTTAATACATCTATCTTTTCTGAAATGATAAGCTTTGTGCGCCAATATTGAATTACCGTGGGGATTGAGTGGATCAAATTTGTATTTGATAGGAAGATTCCACTTTTGTACATAAGCGTCAAATTGCTCCACTTTCCTCTTTTTCCTTCTCTTTTTCCTTTCTGGATCTTTTATCATGGCCTTAATCTCTGCCACTTGTTCAATAGTGAGGAAAATCTCGGCATCTTTGGTGAAATCATGAGGTTCAGTAGTGTTGTTTAATTCACTAGAGTTAGAGGTGGTGGACTCGTTGTTTGCGCGAAAAGAAAAATGACTGCTTTCCTAAAAATATGAAAATAAAACAACCTTAGATAGTGTACCTAAGACAAAACCACTTTTTGAAACACGCTTTGTTGTACTCTATAAAATCCGTGTTGGGTGTGGGGTCGCCATTTTGACAGGTGGTCAGTGTCCCCAGAAATGTTGGTTTGGCTTCACGAGATTAATCTAGTCACGGTTGATTGAACTGGGGGCTCGGGGACGTGCAGTGCTTGTGAAGGACAAAAGGTTCCAAATTTTTTCTCGAATGTTACTCAATTAGCCAACTTGAAGCAGACACCTGCATGAATATTTTGCACTACATTTTTAAGCCGAATAAGATGGTAAAAAGTCATGAAAAGCCTTAGGTCCATGGATCATAGTTCAAAACAATGAAGTCCCGTGAACGCTGTATCATCCAGTAGCGTCATACTAAAATAGAATTCACCCAATTGGATTGTGGTTCAAAGCATTTTCTGACCATGATGAGAAACCTTTTCCCATTTTGGTTTGCAGATCAACTTTACATAGATGCTATTGCACAGATATACTTCCAAAAAATAGTGACCTGCAAGGCTTCATTACAAAAAACTATTGAGTTGATCTTGTTAATCAAGGCAAACTATAACAAGGAAGGGACTGTACATAACAGTTGTAGCCAGAGAACGGTTGCACATTATATCAGAAAATGGCATTACCGGACACATACGTCACGTACGAAAATGTTGGACCAGGAAAATTTCGTTTTATCTTGTGAGTTTCTGCTCACACATTTGATAATTCGATAAAAGTACAGATTATTCGGAAGACTTGTGAAAAAACTTACAAAGAGTGTGATGTTTGCATCATTCAAGATGTCCCTGAGCTCATTCACATGGTCAAGAAGTACTCCACAGCGTGTTTTGTCATAACCATGACAATTGTCCCATCTTTCCGTCTCCACAAGTACATTCTCCTCCTCGGACGAATTGGTTACATTACGGTCCTAAAACAAAAATAATGAAAGTAAACGATTCACTGATTACTATTTAACCATTTTTAAAGAGAGATTCCGCGAACCTTACTGGGGCAATCGAGTTTTCCCTTAATCGTATGTTAGGTCATTTAACAAATTTGTTAAATTAGTTAAATGCAATTCAAACTACTGGCAGTCAATAACAGCAATCAGTCCAAATGCACAACAGTAAATTCACTATGCCAAGTAATAAATGCTAAAAAACTAGCCATAGTGAATTTACCACTCCCTATTTGGATTGATTACCAGTATTGACTACCACCAGTTTGAATTGTGTTAACTAATTTAACAAATTTGTTAAATGACCTAACCCACCATTAATGGAAAGCCCGATTGGGCTGACTGTGTAGTCTATCTGAATGCATTCTTATTGTGTCATTCCGCGCTGCATGAGGGCAGTTCAAATCATGCGGAAGTGACCTGGCCACAATAGACTACATCTTTGACAGAAACAGAAGGAGGGATTCACCGGAAAAGAACAATGAATGCAACGCTATCAGGTAAGATTCTATTTATATGGATCCACGTTTTTCAATATTGATCTCGAACACCAGAAAAACAATTTTATGCAAGTATTGAATCATATATTTATTGAAACTTAAAAACTAGTTTCAATATTGATCTCGATCATAGGAAAAAAATTTTTTTGCAAGTATTGAATCATATGTTTATTGAAACTTAAACTAGTGCTTGCATGTTTAATATGATTTGACGAGCAAAGATCATGCTTTATGTACAAACAATAAACAAAGCATTATGTAATGACACAATTATGCTGTAAGGAATGTAAGTGCACGTTGTTTTTCTAAGTACGTGAACTTTCTAAAGTTCACCTGGATTATCAAGGGTCTGTATGCATCACTTTTCACTTTAAAAAGTACAAATTAGGTGAGAGATCAGTAGTCAGGGAGATCGAATGTGACATTATCCAGTCAATAGACACTCGCTTAATTTAAATAAACCAACTTGGCACCAGAACTCAAGTTCACCTTTTGGAGTTGTGAACTAATTTCAATTAGGGCAAAGATCATTTGGACAGATTCACATACTCTTTTCAATTTCTTTGATCGGAAGGTGTATTTGAGGTAGTCCTTGACAATACACAGCTTACTGATTTAGTACCATTCGTTTAGAGAAAATAATGTTATAAGATATCTGTAAAAGTTTCAGTGACATTCGTCTTAAATTTTTCACAATGTCATAGATGCTCACAAAAGTTGTGTTTCAGATAGAAATATTTGAGTAAATTAATATCCTTCTATTTTTAATTTAGATTTTAATAAAATGTAAATGATTCATGGTCCACTGACTATCAGATTGCATTGCAACTGACCACAGAGATTGCTGCGCAGCTAATGGCCAATTAGGCATGACTGTCTCTTTGGGACTCTGTTACTTTCACTGACAAAGTGAAAACATTCCAACCTCAATGAACACTTGCTGTATTGGCCAGTCTGTTTTACCCAATTAAACTGTGATCAATAACATGGGCAGTGGAAGAAATTGCAATACATTATTACAGTCAGTACACCAAGAAAACTTATAGGGAGACTTGATAACACTATAAATTCGACAAAACTGTAAATTATAAAAGAAAGAAAGTATGTAATTTTGTCACATATTTTAATCTGAAATATATTCTTTTTCACATTTGAAATAGTATGTAACATTTCAAGAAGTTTCACCATGCCAAATTTGAGAAAAAGTTAAGTTTCCTATTGATTTTTCTGAACGTTTGGGTTATCTTTGTAGTGAGATTACTAAAGAATTACCTGGTGAATGTTGTTTAAAATTTCATAAATGTTTCAGAACATTCTTCTCAACGAAGGACTTTTGTTACATATTTGACCGGCTGGTCCCAAAGAACTACATTAAAAGTGATGGTCTACTTCTGAAATCTGGTTTTAGCTCTTGCAAATGATCCTGACCTAGTCTTCTACTTTGGCACTGCAGCAATCAGGTGAATGCTGTTTACATTAGGTGAAGGGATTGACTCACAAATGAGTGATCGACTTTTATTTGAAAAAAGTTCTTTTTGTGAGGGTTTTGTGTAACCTGTCAACGTTCCATGAAAGCTTCTTCTTTACGTCTGACAAGTCCATGAATTCCTTCATACCAATTTTCTGAGCCTTTTATTGAATTTTCTTTTATCAGTTCAAACTTATTTTTTCTAGTCTATTTCTGTCGAAATCATGTCTACTGACTTTCTCTCAAAAAATTCTTCTCCTTTTCCTCCTACTCGATTATTCTCTTTTTTACAACAAACTCATGATGGCAAAGTATGAAAACCACAAAAAACACTTAAAATGCATTATAGCATTGCGTTACAAGGTGCTACTGTTTTGTATATGTCTGAAGCTTATTTTGTTTGGTTTGACTGGTTCTGATGGAGGACGTAGGAAATGGTACCACCAGTCTTGCTTCGTACTTGCACCGCTCATCTCTGATTATTGCTTTATTTTCTGAATCTTTACCATTTGGGTCATAACTGTACAATATCGGGACAATTGTACAGTAACGGTGCATGCATGCAATGTTACTGCTTGCGTCTCACTGTGGTATGAGTTTATCTGAAGTACTTCTTTTTCTACAAACTTAACAGTTTGTTTTTAATTTGGTTCTTTTGATCACGTAACTCTCTAATTCCTCCTGCAAACTGCTCTGATCACGAGGAGTGGATCGCAGATAATCACAAATGTATGCATGCATTTACATCATTCACGAATAAAAGTGCACAATAAATTGTTAAAAAGTATTGAACGTTTTTAAAGATCAGTAAAGTTCACGATAGTTAAATATCATGCAGTGAAAATTTCACTTTGGTGACTCATTAAACCTTACGCAAGGTGAGGTTAAATCCACTGCAGATCAGATTGAACTGAACATTGGAAAACTCAGAAAACTTGGAAAAACGTGCAATTCTAGTTTGGGTGAATGGAACCTGATGTGATCATATTTGATAAACTATTTTGGATGTCAACCATAACTAAATATCGGAAATGGTTCAGCCATGAGGGCCATTTCTATTGCATTTGCTGATGGGTGCCCTCCAAGATGGCCAATAACACAATGGCCACATTGTAATTTTTGATAATGGCTGCCATCCAAGATGACCAACAACATGTATGTTTAAGTTGAAGACTGACACAAATATAGTGATGTTCAGTTTTTGTTGCAAGTCTCATTGATGACTCTGTGAGTCATGACAGCCATTTTCATCATTTATGGTAATGGCTACCATCCAAGATGGCTGACAACATGGTAACTGATCAAACCTGGCCACCAAAGCTCAACTCAACCCAACCCAAATTGGACTTTTGAGCTTTTCTGATGTTCATTTTAATCTCACCTTGCATATGGCAATATTGTTTGTGAAAATTTCCAAAATAATTGGCCAAAATCTGTCCATAAACCAACAAGGTATGTCCATGAGTCACATGTACAATATAATCTCATTTGAGTTTATTAGGTGGTTTAAGTTTACACTTAAACCACCTTATAGGATCATGGATGGCAACTTCTTTTCGGCAATTTGGGACACT
>JBCAUG010727678.1:0-12176 GCA_038406175.1 Haplosyllis leylae
GCTCGGGATGGGACAGCAGAGTGAGTACTTGCTAGGCGGCGGGCGGTATGCCTCTTGCGTTCACGCAGGAGGACTTTCTTGCTTTACAATAGATGTAATTGAAAACTGTAGGAAATTGCTTTAGCTGTGACCAGTGTTCACTGTTTTTTTTTTTTCTTTTGATCACAGGAGTTCCAGAGAAGAAAATTTTATTTTGTCCCATCAAGGAAGGGAAGAAACGATATGTGAAAAATATGAAGATTCCAAATTTTCTTCCAAAGGTAAAATTCTTAGTTGATTTTGATTTAAATATTGTTCCAGTTGATTTTTCTTCTAATTATTGGACAATGGGTGGTAAGACGAAAAATTACTCGAGGTTACTGAGATGTAAATGAAAAGTTTCATTTTGTTTTTGAGAAAAGTGTTACTTATTAATGTATAAATTAATTTTGCCAAAAATCAGAACCGAAACAAAAAATGAGGGACTAGGACTTTCCTTTGTACACTACCATTGTTTCTCAAGGAACCACTAAAAGTTCACATGTGTCCTTGGATCATTACATATTGTTGGGTTTTATGTGCAATGTTCAATTATTTTTCAGGGAACGTACTACACGAAAAGTTGGATAACAGACCAAGACGACAAAATGCTAGGCTGTGGATTTTGTGAATTCACGTTGTGATACTTTCTGGAACTTTTCCAGTTAAAATTTAATTCTCATTAATGAACATAAGGCAGAAAAGGACTAAAATTGGTATCAAATCTTTGAAAAGATTTTTTGGTACATGTAGTGGCTTGTAGCAGGTAGAAATGTGTCAAAGAATGTTCTTTAATGCATTATTGCAAATTGGGATACTGCTTTAAGGAAGATAACTTGTGAACGTGTTGATATTTTAAAATGTTTTTATTTTGAATGAGATGGTTTGTGTGCATAGTTCGAAAAAGCGCTATTTCTCACTTTGACATTCATTGGGCTATTGTTAGTGTTGCTGAGATTGACGAGGTGTGGTTATGGACTAGAGACCTGCACAAATATTTTTATTTTGTTGTGAAAATCGGGTACCATGTGTAACGACATACGAATGGGTGGATATAATCCCTCACTCTTTTTCATTCAAAAAACAGCAACAAACAAATGTAATATCGTCAAACTTTTTCGGTGCAAATGAACTCAGCAGGGTGGCCACAGCATAGAGAAAACGGAGAATTAGGAGAATCTTTTTTTTTTTTTCAGACAGGAAAAACATGGATTCGCCAAATGATATTTTACACGGGGAATTTACCTCCCAAATTTTTTTTGAAGTTTTATAAATTACAGGATATACCAGGGTTGTGCTTGCATGTAGCTACAAATTTTTGGCTTTTGAGGTAAATTTTGAGTTGGGTGACAAGCCCACGATGGAATAAAATCTTCTGGCTTTTTGAGGCAAATTCTGAGATTGGGGAGAAGCCAAACATGGAATAAAATGTTTGCAATAGGCTCCATTGCATTTGTGATTGTAGTTTAGGGGATAATACTAGTAGTTATCTCTGTGGGTAGTGATAGTGGAGAAAATGTAAGATTTTGAGACTGAAAAAAAAACACGGGGAGATATATGGAATCACCTTGATATGCCTTGTGTCTTGTGAAAAAAAACTGCTTTCTTGAATAAAAATATCAAAATGAGTCCTGCTTCACCCTTACTTGTGTTGAAAGAATAATCTATTTACTTGCTGAAAAATTGTAGAAATCTGATGATGTATTTGTTTTCAGCAAAAATAAAAAAATAACACCGAAGAGAAACAAAAATCTGGGAATTGAACGGCGAGTAATATTTATTGGGTTCATATATGAAAAAGTTTTCTGCTAAAAAAAAAGACAATAATAAGTTAGAAACCAGTATTTTGTTATCTACATTTTGAAAGACTCATCTTTATATATGCACAGTTCAACGTGTTATCACATAATTTTACGCACGCGTAAAAATGAATAGAAAGAAATGAAAATAGTACCAGGCTACTTTCAGCAACATGTAGACAATTTCTCGAATTTTCAGTATTTTTTGATTTTTAAAACTAGCTTGAAATATTTCAGACATCTCGCATGACAGAAATATAAAGGTAATAATTGCTGATATTTTAGTAAAGTTGTCACTTGTGTTTGATAAAGAGATAGTTTATAAGGATGATTTTAAAATCAGGGTAAATCGTAGATACGTCGGCTGTTATATGTGTCGCAGGAGCAGACGAAGCTGTAGATTAACTCTATGAACACACAGGGCTTTACGAGGGTTGGACAGGGAACCCAAAATATACCGTGACATACTACAAGAAAGGCATAAGAAGTTTCGGAAATTCTTCGACACTAGCAGAGACATGAGGTTTACAAAAACGCTGATATGTCAGTTTGTTGTCATCTTGTAGGGATATTGCACAATGGCCAGCATCACTTCGGCGCTGCAACCCACATTTGACAACATTATACAGGATATTCAGCTCGTCATCGACAATCTGAAAGGTAGGCATTATTATTGTGATGTTCTGATTATTGTTTTAAAAAATTGTCATTTTTGTCGAGGGGTAGGGGAGGGCATTGTCATCAGCATGTGTTCCAGGAGGCAAACTACTGCGATATGAATTTGGATTATTTTTTGAATGGATTCGCTTTATGCTATTTGATTCTGTATTTTAGAATTGGATAACGAAGGAGTTTCTGAAGAAAATTATTCATCTGGTGAATATTGGAATAAAATGCGTAAGTATTCTGTTACTAGAGAATTTATAACATTACATAAGATCATTTTCCTATTGAAAAAGAAACAAACTACCCATTCAATTTTGTGAACATCAAACTTCAAATTTCGAAATCATCGTACTTTCAGATAGAATTGTGAAAGCAGTGTCAGCATGTGCGACGAAACTTTGCATTGCATTCAACGAACCACCCGTCCCGACCCCCAAGGTTTGTAAGATGATTTGAGACCACTGATTGCAATGTGTAGAATTGGGCACATGGCGCAAAAGTGAATACCAGAACGACATGACTTGCCTAAGGGTTCGGAGCAATTTAAGTTGTGCGTTTGTACAGAAGAAAGGTGGCAGACATATAGTTTCCGCTCATTGCAAAATAAGCTTTATCCGCAGCCAGATTAATTTTTCCATTTGATGTTTCAATAATGAAATTGATTTTCTCGGAACTTTTTTAATCAAAAATCATTCCTTATCGATGTCGGATGCAGTTTCTGTGTCGGTGTCGGGTGGTTGGAAAGAGTCACAAAACAGAAGTATGATGTAACTGAATTAAATTTCTATTAACTCCCAAATACTGCGACACAATATTGTCTTATCTACAGCAGGTGACAATTGTAAAAAAATCACTGTATCGAAATGCTCGTACTTTTGGCTTTTTAGGAGTGTGAACCTGTAACAAATCAACTGAAGCAGTCTGTAGTGACCCTAGCTGCGTGTCTATACAACCTTCCCAAATCACAGGGTATATAAATGGTGTATTATATTGGCTTCACTGTTCCCTGGCACACATTTTACACAACCTTCATGTGCACTTTTCTTTTTGTAATTTGTATTAACTGCTTACAGGATTAACCTTACAAAGAAGAACTCAGTCGTCTGTGATTTGTATAATCACAGCAGCAAGAACTTTGGTTGAAGTGATAAAAATCGACGGATGTCAAGGGTAAGGGTCCGTTCACACTGGGCTAAACTTCTCATTACTGTTGGCCGTCAGCAACTCTGAATGCTCCAGTGGGATTTTGAAAAAAGAAATTACATGTTAGCTGTGACACTTCCGCTATCGCAATCGACTTCTGTGAATGATTCGTTACAGGCCTTTCACTCTCAGGGAATATGCCATCGCTAAAAATACATTCAGGGGTGACTTTCATTTCGACCGAAGTCATCTGGTGCCAAAAATTCACTTACTAAACGTAGTTGTAACTGGGGATCACATTCCTGAGTACATTGAGTCAAGAATTAAAAATAAATAAAATTTATTTGATCTTATTTTGTAGGTCACAGAATCAGCTTTCGTCAACAGGCAATGTCTGGGAATGTTGCGATAGTTTTCCAACATGGCCAAAAGGTAATGACTCTTTATTGTCTCTGCCTGTAGTACATTTGTTTGTTGAGGAAATACGAATTTCCCTGTGTATTTTTAATAAAATTGTTTACCATATCAAATGGTCTACTAATATCTGATTTTTCCCTGCGATTTCGAGAACAATAAAGAAGCACACAATCGCAGTCACGCAAAACTAAAGGTGTAAATACAATGGCAATGTTCAAATTTATTGCAGATAACCAACAAGCAGTACTAACCACATCCAGAGAATCTCTACAACTGGTTCAAGATGCACTGCAGGAAATAGAAGAGGTAACGAACTCGAATGATTACGTAAATGATAAGATTCAGACGTAAAGCATTTAGGTGTGAGGTATCGTTGCTATCAGTGACGAACCAATTATTCAATCAAGTTAATTGAAAGCCGCCGTAAATCCCAACACCTCTGTTTAAATAGTGATTTTATCCAATCAAGTTAACTGAAGCCGCCTTAAATCTCAAATTTCAACACCTCTGTTTAAATAGCGATTTTTCCCGGTGGCCACGTTCAGAAGTCAACACGGCTCTACTTGTGAGGCGTGCTAGCATCACTTAATCGTTGTTTTGTGTGTAATTGGCTTCAAGGCTGAAGTGTTTACGGGGGTGTAATCTTCATTGTGTCTCACTTCCGTTTGTTATGCGTTTCCTAATCTATTGCCATTTCCTTCTCCTTTGTGAAGTCTATTTCTAGTGTTTAATTTTAGAAGAATTGTGCCGATTCATTGTTCATGCCGTTGTGACTCTTTCTGTGGAATATTGTCACAGTTTCCTGAACTGAAGTCACAGGGTTATGACGCATTGGTGTCCACAAATAAGACTATCTGTGATGCATACGGCTGAATTGGGTTGGATAAAAATGTTGTCAAAACTGTACATAATACCCCAGTTGCCAAAAGATATTTCTGCACTCACCCCCTCCTCCTTTTCATTCCTCTCCCTCCTTCCTGGAAATTGTATAGCGCGGGAATTAAAAATGGTGCACTGTAAAGGTCCACATAATCGCTTCCCTCCTTCCAAAGATTCAATCACATGGAAGTTGGAAAGGTCTTCATAATTCCCTACCTCCGGAAATTCAAATACGCAGAAGTTGGAGAGGCCCATAGAATCCCCCCCCCCCCCCCAACCAATGGCCCCCCACCAAATGGCAGGTATTGTAGTGTTATTACATGTACTGATATTGCGGAGACTATGCTGTACACCCGGAAGTTACCGCCTTATTTATTCATTCCAACTCGGCAATTTTTTATTTCTCTATTTCTATACTAAAACGACCCCGATTTTGGCCTTTGTTCAGTATGACCAGGCTCTTGATCAATGTCAAATTATTTTACCTCGTCAGAAGGAACACAAGCAAATCATCCTTTATGTACAATCTTTTGCAGGCTCAAAGCAATGAAAATTTGGACGACTGGGATGATTTGGATGAAATATTAGGAGGTGATGAGGGAGGTGGCGGGGAGTCACAGGATAAGTGGACAGATGATGACAAAGCTTTATTAGCCCCGTGTGTAGGGCTAATTAAGGTATATAGATTGATATGTGCAATTATTGTGAAGACTTATTTTCCATTCAATTAAGGACCCTTTCATAAATGAAGTTGTAATTGCATGAGACTGATGAACGGTCTCCATTACGAGTTGATTGTGATCTGATTGAAGTACAAATATACGTCGCTTCAGTACAAAGAAGATTCTACTGATGAGATGCTTTCTGTGATATTATCAATAAACAAGAATTTATCTGGAAAAAATATTGCATACCTTTCCATGCCCAAAAAAAGGGAAAAAAACACAACAAAGCATGAACAGTTTTAATAACATGAGATAGTCATGCGTTTCATTTATTGTTTCTTTTTGTTCTCTGGACAACAGACTGCGAAAAATTGTCTGAAGAAAGTTGCGATTGCTGTCAAGACGAATGGGAACCTAGACAACACACTTTCCATGTCACAGCTAGATGGCGCCGCGGGAAGGGTGAAGGCCATTAGCCCTCTAGTGGATGATTTTGTGTCCAATTTATATCCACCTGTGTCTTACACAGAAGCTGTACAAAGGGTTAGATTACCTTTATGACTGGAAATATGTATGTGATGCGTTGCTCTAGTGATTCAATCTGATGTGGTAAATTACTTACTTCCCAGCAAACCTTTCATAACACCACACAAAAAATACTATTGCGCATAACAGTCTAATCTATGTATCTGCGTTTGTGCATGCATGACATCTTATTCACATCGTAGCATAATTAGCATAAAATTTCTATTTTTAGGGTGATGAACTTTCCACGGAATTACAGAACCTGCTCTCTTCTGTAAAGTAAGATAGTTTCTTAGATCAATCGTACATACATTCTACCTGAGTTAGTTTCGAATAAATAAATGCATGAAATTAACAAGACACAAGTTGTTTGATTAACCATTTTGTAATCAATATTTTGTCACATTTTATCATCTTTCTTACTTTTTTCAGGCACAGCCATTTAACGACAGAAGATGATCAAAAATGGGTAGAATTATTGGAGAAAGCTATCTTACACAACCAACAGAAAATGCACCAACTAGCAAAAGGAGTAAATTCTTGATGAATCACAAATATTAGCCATGAATGGAAGAAAGCTGGGAGAAAGAAACTGAAGCAATGAGATTTACAACTGAAAGATGTTATCAGATATATGATAAGATGTGCGGAGTGATGTTGCGTAATTTTCCGCCCTGATGAAGTGGCTCAATGTTTGCATTGCAATCAAGCGAGGGTCAGAACAATCATAAATTATACGCAATGGGACTTAATAGATGTAACAAACGCTAAAGAAATTCCTCTGAAGACATCTTTTAAGATTGTTGAAAAACAAACGTAAATAATCCCCATTGAGTAAGCGCTCGCGACAGGCCTAATTATGAATGCATTGTTGGGGAAATAAACAACCCTCATACGTACCGTGAAATGACCAATCAGCGACCCCATTGTCAATTGTAAAAAGATGCCATTAGGGTATGATGCATGTTTAATATGATCATATTATATCAAAAGCTACTGTTGGCAACAACGAAAAAAGATCCCAGACGGAAATTGCTTGACAACTTGTGCACATTTGTTGAAAGAACAAATGAGAAGGATATTTTTATTTCAACAAACAGAAACGATATTGCTTCTGTTTGATACTGCAAAGGTATCATTTGTTAAGTATGTTTAATCTTGACATTACCCTTTTTGTTTTATTTCTTTTATTTATACTTGGAAACAAAATTTTAAGGTATAGTGAAAAGAATTTGTAAAGTAAAAAAAACTACAGAGATTTTCATGTTTACTGTTCGGACATGTGTAGAACTTTTGTTATTCTTCACATCGTGCTGAAGGAGTAATAAATATAATACACAAATTTCGTGATAACGGGCTTTTTATTGTTATGTAATGTGTTTATTTTTGGAACAAAACTCAGCCTTGTTTAGGTAAAACCTATAATACCTGGAAAACCAAGGGAACATAGAGAAAATTACTGTTTAATTGTTGACCAAAAGCTAATCGAAAGTTTTAAAGAATCAAATTTGATGAATCATGGTGCAGTTTCTGCCTTTCTTAATCGTACAAGTCACAACCTGTTAAAGAACCAGCTGGATCCACCTCTTGAGCTGTTGTGCAATCGGTTACTTTCCATAAAGAGCATTTTCGTTTTCCCCCACAGGTGCCTCAAATTTCCGGAAATCAGTGCACAACGCAAGCGCACTGCGCCTTCAGCAAAACTACTTTCTAGAAATTCAAATGCACAAGTCGAGTTGAGGTGAAAACATTTGGATTTATTTTTCTGCTGATACTGGGAGGTAACGTGTTGAATTGGTGGAATAATTATCGAGGAATAATTGTGAATGGATCCAAGAATTGCTTGGTATCCACCGGAGCAGCTTGGACCATCACATGAACTGTGGACTCGACTGTGGGAAACTCAGGCGGGTTGTCTGCAGGATCTAATGAGCGCTATGAACCTGAACAACAACCCCAATTTGGAACAAAAACCGCAAGAGTTTATCCCTCTGGATTACACCAACAAGTTCGACCAGAAGCACGGATTGACAAACAAGCAGAATAACATCCATAATCAGCAGTTTCAGACAAGAAAAAGGGACAACAGGGCGAGTACATATGGACTAAACCATTCTACAAGGGGCCAGTATCTTCGAGAAAATGGCGGTTTGACACCTTGGATTCAGAGGAATAAATCCTTTTCTCCGGGCATAATTGGGTAAGAATCTAACTAAAATGCAATTTTAAGTTAACGGTTTACAAAATTTATCAGAATACATGACAGAAATATGTGTATTTTACATGAAAATGCCAAGAACAAATTGCCTGTCATTGACCGATTTTCCTGGCACCGTTCCCGAAAATTTGGAGGCCCTGGTGGGGACTGGAATTTTCCTCTGCTTTTCAAAAAAAACACATTTTTTTCTGCTGGAACAGCAGAAATAAGTCAGGACTTGCGAAATTCACGTGTGTTTTAAGAGAATGACCGATTTTGGAATGTGTAATGGTTACAAAATTGGAAACAAAATGTTGGTGTGACATCTTTTGTTGTGCAATGCCTGTGTCATTCAAAGGACTTGACATTTTGACACACAGAAATGTCCGTTATCATTGGTTCCAGTTGTGTACTTTGGGCCCACTGATGCGTATCAGCACTGAATGAATATCACATTGTCCGCAGCTCGAGCACGTGTGATTCATCAGATTTGAACGCTTTTCA
This sequence comes from Haplosyllis leylae, assembly GCA_038406175.1. Lineage (NCBI taxonomy): Eukaryota > Metazoa > Annelida > Polychaeta > Phyllodocida > Syllidae > Haplosyllis > Haplosyllis leylae. The sequence goes on from JBCAUG010727678.1 coordinate 8,814, forward strand.
CTTTCTTATGTGTGTCGATGCATACGTCAACTGAGCTTCTGTAGAGTAACCAGAGACATGTGTCATTCAGTTGACTTGAGTGCATTTTTATTCAGACCCAGCTGTGTGTTTTTATCAATGAGACTCATTAAACAAAATGTCATGGCGATTTTTTATTGAAATGATTTTGACAACCGATAATTCAAAATGAAGTGATAATCTTATTTAAATCTTGGACACAATTTGTCGATATAATATTGAACATTAATATCTTTTATAAAGTTGAATTGTATGAGTTAAAAAAACGGATGGAAGGAAACTAACTTGTAGAACATTCTGAACATTAAAAAATGGTAGTTGCACGTTGCAGAGAGGAAAGCAGAAATTTAAAATAAAATGACCTCACAAAGTGAAGCACTTTGACTTCTACACGTCAATCATTTTTACCTAGTTGTGTCCTTCCTTGGTCAAGTGTTTTATGTGTGAAACGGCCATTGATTCCATTTGAAAGAGGATTTGCACACAACAGTCGTTACATAATTTCATCAAATTGACCTCTCTGCGCCAACCTGAATGACAAAAGGTTAGGAAGTGCCCAAGGCTGAGCTATAAATGCAAATACTGTTACATGTACCAAGCCACACAGCAGATGCCAAATTACATGAATCTTCAGTACTCAATACACGTATTTATGCACTCAGTGTGCGTACTTTTTTTTTGCGTAGCCCTACTTAGTCTGTGTTCAATGACTGTGCATGTTGTTCTCTTGGGATGAAAGCATGACTTGTAGTGCGACAATTTCAACAGAACAATAAGCTAACGATTCCACCACCCCCACTTTTCTTCTCCAACCACCGAAGAAAATGTACATACATTACACATTATATCCCCCCAGCAACAAGATGCATTTCTGGCATATTTCGCCAAACACTAAAGTGTTACTGAGTAAAGTGTGGGTGGGTGAAGATTATCAGCCCAGTGCGGATTTATCAATGATGTTGTAACAAAGTTAGAAACAGACATTTACAAGACCACAGATGACCGTACAAAAATGTGTATTTTTCTTTTGTGTGGTCTTGAAAATTCAAAGTACAATGTACACAAATGCATGCAAGACCTTTTTTGGGAGGGATTCGATTCCTTGCTTAGCATTTGCATGGAACCACATTGGGTTACAGTTGTTTTTTGCTCGATGTGTTTACTGAGAAGTCTTCACAGTTTTTTACGTGTGTGAAGAAAAACCCTGGATAAAGTAGTATATATGCAGCTTTCTTTCAAGTGATATTATGCGAGAGAGCTCGGGCAGATAGCTGTCAGATTGGCCTTGACCTAGACCTTGAGACAGACAACCAGCCAAACCTTCCTCGACAGTACTGTGGTTACATGTACACACGCATGTAGGTAGCATGATATTTGAAGGATTATCATACAATTATACCAAGGACTCCTTGATTGTACATAAGTAGTGACAGTATAGGCATCTTTGGTGGCAGAATAATTTAACCAAAATTTGACAGAAAAAAGTTAACATCTTACCTCCGTGAATCAGCACTGAGGGTCAAAATCTTGACTCGAACGTCTCCCTGAATTCAGCGACTGTCCCGTTTTCTGGCTAAATGTTTCTCACAAATCTGATCAGGATACATGTAAAATGTAGTTCAGATGACATTTCATTATGGTCGTCAATATTAAAGAAATTTACCTTCTGACAGTATATAAATAAATTATATTGAAACAAAAATTACTACACACAGCAGATGAAATGCCTATAGCATATGATATTGACTGGAAATCACACTTCTTTCATTGGTACCCACACTTCAACAAAATAGAGAAATATGAAAAGGTTCCATCCTCTTGCATTTAGACCATTAAGGACTTAATCTTCACTCCTAATGACACGAAGACAACAGACGGAATATACTTGTATTTTTCTGTAATCAATGGAATGACGATCATTCATATTTTGACGAGCTGCATTTCTGCCCAGTTTGTTTGGAAAATGTCACTCAACTGCCACGCCCGTTTTTGACCTTGCTCTTAAAACGTCAATTTTTTTTACTATATTGTCTTAATGTTTTTCCCCTCGACCAAACTGGTAAGGGAAGGCTGGTTTTTTTTTTTTTTTTTTTTTTTTTTTTTTTTTTTTTTTTTTTTTTTTTTTTTTTACAGATTACTGTGTTTTGAAAAAGGTAGTTTAAAATATTTTAATGATATAAAAAGGGAACCGGGAGTTTGGAGTTGGGGGCCCCTTTCGTGGAAAGCACCCAAATAGATAAAATTAAACAATGGAAAAAGTCCCGAATTACATGTATTTCGATCTACAAAAAAATCCAGAAGTAACTGCAGCTGCAACTGCTTCTCCCTTTCTTTCCCTTTCATTTAAGTTTTGATCTCAACGATTAATAAACAGTTCCAGGCGGGGTTTACAGGTAACAATAGAAAATGTCATCTTACGAAATGCATGATTTACACCACTTAAGTACGAATGAAGGTCTTTAAATCTAAGTGACTGTTGTAAAGCTGTATTCTAGTGGTGAAACTTTGTTGGATTGTAATTCAAGTGGGTGGGTCTGTACTCATTTTCTTTTAATTTTTTTCAGATGCATGAAATGCATTCATACAGATCATGTATGTTCGTACAATTAAAGGTATAAAGAAAATTACCAAAGGAAATTCCTCATTTTTTGCAGACTTCATGAAGAAATCAAGGATTTCTTCCAGTACATGTCTCCTCGACCCGAAGAACATCACATGCGAGAAGACGTTGTGCGGCGGATACGGGATGTCATACACTCTTTGTGGCCGGCTGCTAAGGTATAGTACTCGTGTCTTCAAAGGTCATTTACACTGAGCGAAAGTCAATGCGATGGTGAAAGCAAAGCCGCTAAGCTAAATTCACATAGAAGGACGAAGATATCAGGAGAATATTTTGTGCAGCAAGACAAGGGTCTATTCGCACCAAGCATCAGCGTTGACTGTAGGTTGTTGGCCTCTGGACCGATCCAAAGCGTCAAGACTGGTCTCATCGTTTACGCTGACGCTTTCGCTCGGTGTGAATACAGTTTTCAAAGGTCCGTTCGAAGTGGACTTCTTACCGTTAGTGCACATTCAGTGTATCATTTAGCACTTGCCTACTGGCCAATGGCCAGTAAATATTGTCTCTGGCCAGTAAACTTTTCACTTACTGGCCCGGCTTGACTAGTAAAAAATTTGGACAATATTTGACCTTTCTTTCCCAAACGTTTAAAGACTAAAAATAATTTGTTTTTGGTCAGCAAACCCTACTTGGAGCTTACAAAGCTGGAATAGAGCCAGGCAGAAATATGCTTCATTAATTATTATCGGACCAGTAAAATTTCTGTCCGGCCAGTAAATTTTCCA
>JBCAUG010727689.1:2109-12175 GCA_038406175.1 Haplosyllis leylae
ACGTAAGAAAATCGTTCTCATTTACTTTCAGCAAAGAAACGTAAGAAAATCGTTCTCATTTACTTTCAGCAAAGAAACGTAAGAAAATCGTTCTCATTTACTTTCAGCAAAGAAATGTAAAAAATCGTTCTCATTTACTTTCAGCATAAAATAGCGCATATATATTGCACTCTCTACAATTGGGTCCACTCACTTCATTGCTTAGACCAACAATATGGCTTTCGACAACTCTCTGTTCAGAGAAGATGCTGGCTACTACTACGACAGAGGAATCTGGTTGCCAGGTAAATTTGTGGAAAATGGAGGGATGACATGGAGCAAAAAGGCGAAAGATGCAGCTCTGAATCTGGATTTGGAGGATTCAGACATATTGTTTGCAACTTATCCCAAAACAGGTATGTGAAGCTCAGATAGTCTGTATGTGTACAAATGCACTTTCTAGATTTAATAAATCTACTGCAGTTGAAAAAGACAGATCGTAATTGAGAGGAGAGCATTTCATCATCAAATACAAATGGGCCATGACTTTCCGCGCTTTACATTACACACCGTATATTTTCCATATCTCTGTCAAAAGTAAAATGCGTTATCGATTTCAAAAGAAACAATCAGTCTTTAATCTGACACGTAAGAGGTTTTCCTAAAATCCAAAACCGTGCGTCAGTAGGCCCATAAACATGTACAGTAAGTGAAGAAACAGCAGAAACCTGACTTTCAGATTTTCTAAATGGAGACGTTTCGTCATCCTGTTGCCACTTTAAGTTTTTGACGCAGTGAACTTTATTTCCGAGACGCCAACTCATGGATAAAGTTGACAAAATAAAGTAAATTTCTAAGGTTTCCCCTTGCTATTTCCAGGCCAATCATGGACTATAGCTATGATTCGTCTCATTCTGGGTGCCAAGGATCTGAAAGACGTAAGAGACGTCCCACTGACTGGTCCTTCCGCAAGGTCAATACCTTTCATAGAAACTGAGAAGGCATCAGGCAAAACTGCCGCAGATGAGTTTGCAACGCTGGAACAACCCAGAATCATGAAGAGCCATCTACCATATTCCCATTGGAAAGAACAGCTGGACATACATCCCAATATGAGAGTGATACAGACAATAAGAAATCCCAAAGACACTTTAGTATCTTTTTTTCATCACATGAGTAACGATAATACTGTAGGAGGTTTCAATGGAACATGGGACCAATTTTTTCAGCTTTTTAAAGAAAAGAAACTTCCATATGGAGACTTCTTTGAAGGTACAGCAGCCTGGCTAAAATTCTTGCAAAATAGAGACAATACGCTGATCATGAGATATGAAGAAATGAAAAAAGATCATCCAGGTCATGTACTCAAGATCGCTCAATTTCTTGGCTGTGATATTTCTGACAAAGTAGCAGATTTAGTTCTTGAAAAATCTTCATTTCAAAACATGTCTGTAAAGATTAACTCTGCTCTAAGTGAGTCCAAAACATGGAAGAAAGGTGGGAATTTCGTAAGGAAGGGGGTGATTGGGAATTGGGTTAATTACTTCAATCCCGAACAAAGTGAATATGTTGACAGCAAATGTGAAGAATACCTGGAACCATTGGGTCTCACATTCGAATACGGTGCATAGGCGTACAAAAAAAATGATAACTGATGACAATCAAGTTAAGATGCTACGAGAGAATACTTGTTCTCTCTGGATGTTCCAATTATGTCATTTGTTTTGTATTTAGTAGTTTGTAAAAAGAATCAGTGTATAAGACCCAAAATAATGGTTACTAACTGTAATTAATCCAAAATGTCACCAGAGAGCACTTATTCTGTCTAGATGTTCCAATTACCTTACGTGTCTCATTTTTGAAAGTTTGTAAAAAGAATCAATGCATCAGACCAGTAATCAGATACATTGTTCTTTTCTCCTAGTAGTTAGGCGTCAGGACATAGATAGATAAGCAACGCGTATAGTAAAAATTTCAACATATTATGTGTATAATCAGTAAGTGGAGTCCATAACCACGTTATAAGTACTGTTACATTCAAGACTCTCACGATAATAAACTACTTAACAAGGACTAAAACTTCAATGCAATATGTGCAGAGTATTTCATCATTCTTGTTAAGTATTTCAAGTACCGAGTGATTTCCGCTTTTGAACAATTTCGTTTCAATTTCACAACAGCACGAACAAGTAAGCTTAACCTGAAGAAGTCAAATTTAGTTCATCCAAGAGAACAGACATTTTAAAACAAAGGAACGTTTGGTTTTCTGCGTGACAAGATAGACATGGAGTACGATCACTCTTTGTTTCAAGAAAACGTTGGTTACTATCGCAACCGAGGAATCTGGTTGCCTGGGAAACGCACAGAGAATGGGAGACTTACTTGGACTGAGAAGGCCGTGGATGCAGCATTGAATATGGATCTCAATGATTCAGATGTACTCTTTGCAACATATCCCAAAACAGGTAATATGGGTTCAAATTTTGTTCCACAAAAACACTAGTCAACACACAGCCAGTAGTATTGTTGCGTGTGATGGGTTCTCATAGAGATCACTTACCACTTCAAAATAACTAGCATTGCGACAATAACCTCTCCAATATGAAGTTTCTTGCAAGGAATTAGATCTCACAATATTAAATAGTGGTTTATGGCATTTCAAAAAACTTGCGAAGTGCTGATGTTCTGGAAAATTTATTCGTGGTACTTGAAAATTGCAGTAATGGAAGCAAGGCCTGATCAAACTAAAAGTTTTATCTACAAATAATGTCGACTTTGATGTTTATGCCGTCTATTTTCAGGACAAACATGGACCATAGCCATCATGCGACTGATGCTTGCAGCACAGGATCTACAGGAAGGAAAAGATGTACCAATAACAGACTTTACCATGCAGATACCTTTCATAGAAACAGAAAGAGCGACCGGTAAACTCGGAGCTGAGATGTTTCAAAACCTGGATCCGCCAAGAATAATGAAGAGTCACTTGCCGTATCATTCACACTGGAAAATACAACTAGATAAACATCCTAATATGAGAGTTATGCACATAATGCGTAATCCTAAAGATACAATTGTATCATTTTATCATCACATGAAAAATGAAAGATTGCTGGGCGGATTCAATGGCACATGGGACCAATACTTCGACCTTTTCAAAGAGAAACGTCTTCCGTGGGGCGACTACTTCGAGGTCACAGTTGATTGGTTGAAATTCTTCAAAGACAGAAAAAATACTTTAGTACTCAAGTATGAAGAGATGAAGAAAGATCACCGTGGCCACGTACTGAAAATCGCAGAATTTCTTGGGTTCGATTTATCCGACAAAGTGGTTGATTTAATCGTGGAAAAAACTTCCCTGAACAATATGTCACAGGAAATTAATGCCATGTTAAAGGACGTTCCTACTTGGAACCAAGGGGGAAAGTTCATCAGAAACGGGAAAATTGGCGATTGGCTTAACTACTTTTCTGAGAAACAAAGTGAATATGTTGATAGAAAATGCAAAGAATATTTGGAACCATTGGGCCTCACATTTGAGTACACCGCCTAAAAGTACAAATATTTTCTTAACATCAGTTTGCTGTATAATGCGATGCTATCAGTTCCCTTCAAGTATGTACCTGTGTACCATTCACTTCAAAAAGGTATTAAAATAAAAATGGGCATTATACATTTCTTTTAATTTTTAAATGACCACTCGTATGATGGACTCGATGTTGATTTTCATGACGTTTGTCTTCAACGAGTCACTTTAGAAACTGGTAATTATGAGAGCTTCGCAAATAATAATAAATCCAATTGATAATCTCCTTTTCGCGTGGGAGAGGGACATTTATTTTTTACCACGGTCGTGAAAGTTACTTTTATGTACTGCCAAGTTTTTGGGGGGGATTTTAACTAAGAACTTCACTGCTCACCTGTAAAAGATGCGTGAATCGACGCAACTATTAACCAGGTAACCGCTTCTTTCTCCAGCAGTTTCTCCAACACAACTGCCAATCTATTCAGCACTTTAACAACGACCTCCTTCAACTACATTCCTCTCACAATGAAAAGGCGGTGAAGCAGAAAATTATATGTACTAAGACGATTTTATTTATCTCAGTTCAAAATAAGGTTTAAACCAGTGAAGCACGCACGAAATTTCATTTTATTTTGTCATAAATTTCCTAATTTCGCTGGGGACGTTCACAGAGAATAAAATTATGTAAGTATGTTTTCATTCGTTCCCCCTTTTTGCGCAAATGATAATGCATTCATAAGAAATTACACAACTCAATTGAATAAAAGTAGGTACATCTTGAGGTTTTCCCACTCATCTGCCACACAGAAAAAAAATGTTTCAATGACCAAATATTCTCTCTATTATTTAGCTTATCAAAACATATTAAGCAAGGGGAACATAGCTTCGAATCGAACGTCTGGGAAAAGGTGAATATATCATTTCTACATTTTCTCAACTAAACACATGAATCATATTTGGTGCCATGTATGCAATAATTTTTTTAACATGAAGGTGTGGTCGTATTATATTTGTACCGTACTATATATAAAATATTTGTACAACTTTTCCGTGCATATTTCAATTGTCAAATTATAAGGGGGAAGTAAACACTCTCTATCTTTCATTGAAATTATTCGACAGCAAGATTTCTATCACCTTATGGACAAAACATATTCAGCTACTTATATAACCGAACCATGCCAAGGTTTCCCAATGCGACATGGCAAACATGTTTATCTTCATACAGGTAGAACAGCAAGGTACATGTAACATCACTTGAAGGCCAATAGTGAGCATTATTGCATAATATAATTTGTCGGTGAGAGAACTATCCTTTCATAAGTCTGTCAATGCGTCTCTTATTTTATTTATTTATTTTTTTGGGTGGGGTGTGTCGGGGTTGGGTGGGCGGGCTAATTCTTTATATCTATGTAATTGCAGTAAGGCTACAGATAATGTCCAGCTTCGAACCTTTGAAATCGACCATAAATAACACATGAAACACCACATGCATTTGGATGGCCCTATCTTAATTTTACAACCAATAACATGGTAAAGTAGTTAGTCCCAAAAGAGAAACTCTATTGTACAAAAGTATCACACAAGGGCAACAGTACTTGCCATGATGAAATACTCATGCGTTGTGCAAAACATGAGTCCAAGGACACTTTCGCCAAAAGGCCGAGACGACAGAGTAATACGTCTGGAGTATCGTGTAACTAGTGTCACCTTGACATTCTACGCACCTAGGTTTTTTACCAACAGACATAGTAATATACGGTTCTGTTGCGCTCTATCTTATTCAAGAGTGAAAACGACAAGGAACAAACGGTAAATTGGCAGTTGAGTGGAACATGTCGTCGTACGATACATCTCTGTTTGATTATGATCCTGGATTTTATGAAATTCTTCCGAACAAATGGATGGCTGGGAAATTCGTCCCTGGAGCAGCGTTCACCTGGAGCCGAAAAGCCGTGGATGCTGCTGTCAATCTGGATCTGAAGGATTCTGATGTCATCATCGCGACAGTTCCCAAAACAGGTAAATGCTAAATGACCCATATAACATTACATCAGTTTATCAAATCGAATAAGTAAATTTGAAGATTCTATCGAGTTCCAAAACCTTTATTTAAGAAGATCAAACATCGAGAGGTAAAGAAGCATAGTTATTATTTGTTTACATTTGTTCACAACCATCTATTGCATCATTCAAACAAAAACTCCGCTTGACTACTTTTCTTTCTCTAAGTAATTAATGAAATATCAGGAGATACTTTTTCCAAATAGACCTACCCATTCATGAGACACTACACTGATCAGTCGTTCACCAAATAGCTCAGGTTTTCGAGAATTGAACCAGACCTATTTTCTGATGTTTTAATTGATAACCACAGATTCCATTCAACCTTTATGCCATGAAAACAATTATTAAATGTCAGGATCCAAAATAATAAGCTACAGTTATTAAGATCATATTCCATTCCCAAATAAGTTAATAATATTGAGGAAAATTAGGTGCCATGATAATATACAAACGAAAGGTGTTTCAGCATCAGTTGTCGAAATTTCGTTTTAGTATGACAAACGATATTGATTTGCCATTGAACTCCAGTGATTTTATTTTAAATATTTTACTACCAGGACAAACATGGGCAATGACCATGATTCGTCTCATCCAAATGGCCAAGGAACTGGAGGAGGGAAAGCCAGCAGAACCATCTGATATCCTTCGCAAGATTCCCTTTATTGAAACAGAATGGCCAGATGGTAGAACAGGAGCTGACAACTTCAGAGATCTGGAGTCCCCAAGATTTATGAAAACTCATCTTCCTTATGAACTATGGAAGGACCAGCTGGACAAACACCCGAATCTGACTGTAATTCAGACTGTAAGAAACCCCAAGGACGCACTGGTCTCGTACTATCACCATTTGAGAAGTGATTGTCAGTTGGGCGCTTTCCATGGTAGTTGGGACCAGTATTTTGAGTTGTTCAAACAAAAGAAGCTTCCTTGGGGGGATTACTTTGAGAATACATCCAACTGGTACAAATTCAACAAAGATAGAAAAGAGTCTTTAATTCTGGTTTACGAAGATATGAAAACATCTCACAAAGATCATGTCTTTAAAATAGCTAATTTTTTGGGGCACGATATTTCAGATGAGACTGCAGATTTGATTGTGGAAAAATCCAGTCTAAAAGTCATGTCCAAAAGTATAAATGCAGCAATAGATGGATTTCCCGCGTGGAAATCTGAAAGGTCAAACCTGATTAGGAAAGGTCAAGTAGGAGATTTTGTTAATTATTTTTCCAAACAGCAAAGTGAATACATAGATGAAAAATGTAAAGAATACTTGGAACCACTGGGACTTAAATTTCAATATGAAATCGACAATAACCAAAGTTAAAACACTATGGTGCGAGTCTCTATTCATGAAAAGGCGTGATTATTTTTGAGGAAACCCACTGCTTACTTTATCGTCTTTTTGAAGGCAATTAGACAACAATAAGCAGAGGGTCTCCATTAACCTGTCAAAATTCTGACACCTGTCAAAATTTTGACAAATGTGCACTTAAAAAACTAGCATAAAATACAAGTGTGACACAACATTTCAGGGTACTTTTTACTCCTTATTACTATACTAATCACGAAAATTTGATAACATTTAAAATAATTTAGTAATTTTTACCTTACTTAACTGCTAAAATTTCAATTTTCAAACCAATGTAGCTCATTAAATAATAATCCAAATTTAATATGCTTTGGCACGTTTATAGTACTACTACATATAAATTACATTGCAAAAAAATCTTCTAAAAATACTTAAAAAAGGTTTCACGCTTATTGTATGGCAGATGTATTATGTTTTATTGTATTTATGTTGAACCAAAATATTATGTTTTGAGGAACGAAGGACTCCTATGAATGCAAACAATATATTTTGATAATTTGTTCAAAAGTACCCCTCCCTCCCCTCTTTATTAGGTGACTTTGTTGTGCACATCTTTTGAAATATGTTGAACAATTGCTACTCAGACACAACGATCTTAACAAATATATCTGTAAAATAATCTTGGTCTTTTGTAATGTGAAGGCAAATACACACAACTCGGTATTTTTATCACAAACTGAAACTCAACTTGTTTCTGTTGTAAAATTACCAGCAAGCTAGAATCTATCTTTGTACTATTCAGCATTGATATCCCCTTGAAACAGTAATAAAAAGATTTTAAAAAAACTGTTCTGTTTCCCAAAGTCCTTGATGTTCAAAATATTGCCTGAATGACGCAATTGTACAAATGTTAAAACCTTGATATTATGTAAACTTTTGACAAGACTCCAATTATGCACTAGTTAGAGCCTCTAGATACTCCATCTTTGTACATGACGGCATTGGGCCTGGTCAAATAAAGCAGAAAATCTACACCCAACAATGCAGGGTGGATTCAAAAGGTCACCGCCTAGCAATGGGAGGTGAAAATGGAAAAACTTCAAAGCTTGCGAGGCATCTCTTTTTCAAATATCTTCATTTTATCAATTCCCTATATAATTTTCGTCAGACTTCTAACGTTTACACTGCAACAATCTCTGATTATGACTTATGTTGAGAACGCACGCATTCATTACCGAGGCAATATTTGTGCGCATTAAAAACCTACGTCAGAATGAAACAGTTGCTGTGGATATGGGATACAATTATGTAACGAAATGGTTGTGAATTCAAAACTTAGTATACATTTACACATCTCTAATTTGAATAAGGTTAATATTTTTAGAGTCTTAAAAAAATACTAGTTGCCATTTCGTTGGAGATGGCGTCATTTTGAGACAGCGTGAAGTTATCCCCATGCAGCCAATAAGAGCAAAGTACGACACACATACTTCTTTAGTCTTACAGATTCAATAAGCTAGAGCATTTAGTAGTTTACCCAAGTTTAAGATAAGATAAGATAATCTTTATTATACTGAGCTAAGTTTTTACAACTTCCAGCCAAATGTAGGCTTATAACTCAGTGTTGTAAGTAAAATACAATTTTAAAATGCTATACAAAATTACTTAGTGCGGACAATACCCATATTTACAGTATTTATACTGAATAAATTATTTTTCCTTATGTCCCAACAATCACATATAAAACCTGCAGTTCTACTAGTTTCCTTGAATAGTAGTTCTTTGAATGTTTCATACATTTGCTCAACATTTGCAGTCTTTAGGAATAAATAGCGTGGCAGTTCATAGGTTGGACATTCGAATATAAATGGATAAAATGGAAAAGTTTACAATTAAGGTTTCAGTACACACTTCTGATGTGTTGTGATGTAAAAACGTCATCAAAACACAGAGTTACGCTTCATTGACCACCAGCTGTATTGTTACCCTCTTTAACCCAATTGAACTTTGGTCAATTGCAATGCATTGTGGTGGCCAGTTAACCAATAACACTGCAATCTGAATGTCAGTTGTCCATAGGAATTTCTAGGGGGAATTAATAAACAGTTTAAAATTGTAGTAATGTGTAAATTAGAATTAGAAAGAAGTTAATTTCTTCAAACATTTTTGTCTTAAAAAATATCATTTTAGCAATTAAAACAGAGTGTAAAATTTAAAGAAATTTCACTGTCCCAATGTTGAAATAAATACTGATTACCATTGATTTCAATGGACCTGGAACCCAACTTCATCATTCAAATACTCAAAAACAGAATGGTGAATCTTTTTAAAACTTCACAGATTGATTCCTGTTATCATTGTCGACAATTTGAACTATAATTTATTTCATTCAGTTCAAACTTCTTCAGTGCGTGTCAATGCAATGCAACAATACGTGAACAATCTTTTGTAAAGTCATTATCGATGAAATACCGTTGTAACAATTTATCGTTTTAAAAACTGTGTTTTCAGTTTAAACCACGTCTGTTAACAAGACAGGTTGGACAGTGGCACACTTAAAGTAAGCATAAGAGGTAAGTCTATCGTAAAGAATTTTAAAAGTTTACAAAACTGAGAGGATTGGAACTCATCTTTTTCAAAACTTCTCACTTGAATGCCACAACTACATTTTTAGGTACATTTATTATGTCTTGTAGTTTATTTACACTGCAAGGGAACGGGACTGGTACAGATTCATGGAACTGGACCAGCACAATAGGAAACAATGGGTTCTCGCTCATTTCCCTGTCTTGAACCAGTGCGAACATTTCTGTACAATATATTAGGACCCACTGCTCTCAATGCCGTTCCTGAATAAATCATACAAGGGCAGTGAAAATATATCCAATGAACAATTACTGTCATCTTGGTCGACATATCGTTCACAAACAAATGGGTGTGACAGTTTCTGTTCCTAGTTCTTTTACTTCAGGACTTGGTCAGACACTGGATTTACTCAGGAGTTCATTACTGGGATGGTTGCAAATTACTTAATTATCTAGTTCACTTAATTTGGTATTCTGCAATTGGGCTTCTCGTTGTGTTTTATTAAGTTCCAGGTTCGCATCATTGATAGGTTCGGTTACACTGGAAGACTAGACAAACTGCTGAAACACTCTTCAATCCATTTATTAGCACTGAGATGT
>JBCAUG010727700.1:0-12175 GCA_038406175.1 Haplosyllis leylae
GTTTCTACTGATTACATACCACAGTATTTACATGACTACTACGTGCTACGCAACTTTGGGATTCTAGCCGCTTTCAACACATTAATGAACAATGTAGCATTGTGAATTAGTATCCGTGCAAATGATTGGACAGCCGAAAGTGCGATCATTTCTAGTAACATTTTATTAATTTGACAGCGATTCTCTACTTGTTTAGAAATTTTCTCCATTCTCAAGTAAGATTTTACCTTTCTTGATGGGCACCACGAGAAACAAAATTCAGCCAGATATTTGGTTGTTGTTGTTGTTGTGGCCAATGAATATAATCTTGGTTGAATCCTATCTTGATTATTCCTCTTCATTCGAATTTATTATGAAACCAGTGGAGAAGCTTCATTTAAGGCCATGTGGAATAGAAAATGAGTACCGCCATTAGATTTATTATCATAATCACAAAAAAAACCATGTATCAAACAAACAAATTAGAAGTTGATCTGATCTAAAGTTCTCAATCTCTTGTTATTTTGTTTACAAGTCTTGCATGGCATAAATTGAATCATCCGAAGGCGATACCATTGTTTTTTACCTTCGTTTAACATTTACAGCTTGTGGTAAATGACAGACTTGAGATTTATCATGAGTGAAGATCATTTTATTGCATTTAATAACGGTCTTCACGAGGTCATGTTTTGCAGGGAACGGATAAACATTCATTGTTTCTTTTCAACATGGATAAATTACACGTTTTATCGAACTCCCTTTTGAACTTTTATATGAATGATAAGAAAGGTTCAATTATCGTTCATCTAAAACTTGACTTCATGTCTTTTAGAAATTTTAAAGTTGACAAACACCGTATTTTTTATCTCAGAGATTCTGTATTTTTTATAATATGTTGGTTGGGTCATGAACTACCTTCAGATAGAAAATTTGATAATGTCAATTTTTGCACAGATCAAAATGTCTACCGCAATAGAAGCATTTTCTCTGTCTTGATTTTAATGAAATAGATCTAGCACACAACAGCCAATTCTCAAACGCAATATCGTAAATGCAAGGAAAACACTATTTGATATTTAAACAAACTATGTTGTTTCATTACAAGAATATGATTGTTCAAGAAGATCAATTGAACAGGTGTATTTTGAAGCCAAACCCATCTATTCCTTAGGCCAAACATTTATCATTGCTGATACATTTGTGCAAACGATTCTTCGCATGAAATGTGTGAAAATGACGAACGGTTTTCAGTACAAAAGTTAATTTTGTTTACAAACAAGGCGCTGCCTAAAACCATTAAAATGTCACTACTGTAAATATTCCTTTTGTAACTCAATAACAAACAAACGTAAATGCGGTTCCCTTTGATTTAAATAAAGTTATTTAACTTCTGAAAAGAAACGCCTTCCCAGGGCGGTGTTATTTACAATCTTATTTTGAAGTTGATTCAGGGTCACGCCTCAAGGTCATACCAGGGTCAAGGAGACGCAACCCATTTCATACTTAATAGCCGAGTGCCTAATTGCACGTCGCAACAAACTGCCTTTAGAAATTTGCGATGAAGAAAAAGGGACTTACCCTACACTTTTCTTGTGCTCCGTTTCCCACTTGTGTGTATAGTCATGTACCGTGACAATGAGCGTAACGTTACATGCCGTCTTCACGCCTTTTGTATTGTTCTTATATGGGACAATTTATTGTCTCTTAATCGAGGTCAAAACGAGCAAAGCCAGTTCTAGGCCAACGTCTTACCATGGCAGATCATATCGACGAAATAATCAATCAATCAATTAACTAATCAATCAATCAATCAGATACAACTACAAACGATTTGTGACAAGGTATTCTTCCAGAAAACAACGATACCGGATTATTGGGAATTGTGATGGTTTGGTGAATTACACACAGATGTTATAGTGTATTTAAGGTCCAAACGTACAAAGCGCTGAGTAACACGTTAAGAGCAGAGATGAACACAACCCAGGGGGGTTTAGGATTTGCCGTGGGAGGATGTGGTAACCATCGGAGTCACGGACGTTATGGTGTATTCACACTGAGCGACACCAAGAATGATACGTGTACAGAGACCGATGCAATGGTTAAAAGTAGCCTATGGTATCAGTGACAGGATCTCAGTCCAATGTGAAGTGTTCTGCACAATAATGTGGAACCCATAATTATCGTTGTTGGCCTCAGTTGGTCTCAGTATCGTTCTCGGTGTCGTTCAGTGTGAACACACCATTATACTTGGCCAATTTTCCTAAAAAACTAAAAAAATTGAAATGATTGAACGCCAGCTGGAGCACGCCAACCAATAATGTCGGAAACATGAGAAGAAATTCAGCAGTACGTTGACGATATTTTTCATTTCTCTTTCCAGACGGAGATGGGCAGATCGTTCGTTGGGGAAACGACATAAAACCGTCGGTCGCTGGCGTCGACGTCGCCGGATCCATCTTCCTCATCAATGACAAGTTCCACACAGAGGGCGTTGTCTTCGGGTTCAGCTGCTTCTTCCGGTCGGACAAGCGCTTCCGGATCCAGATCTGGAGACCACCGGTCAACTCCACTGGCGACACCTATGAGCTCATCTGGGAGATGCCCGTCACCCCATCTGTTGTCAACAGCAGAGAAGATGTGAGTACTCATCTTCTCATTTTTTTCCTGTCTTGTTTTTAATGAAATAGATCTAGCACACAACAACCGATTCTCAAACGCAATATCGTAAATGCAAGGAAAACACTATTCGATATTCTATTCTATATCTATTCCTTATCACTTTCAAACTTTTTACCTGTTAGGCAGTATTTCCAGAATGAATTAAATATCTATCTTATCAATTTACCCACAGTAGCCAATAGGATTAATCAACTCACATAACTAGTGAATTTGCGGCTAGGGCATAAAGTTACTGTGGGGCTTATTGACTAGAAGCAATTGTACTGTTTTACTAACGTGTGATGTTATGTTGGTTTGACGCAAAATTGACAATGGAAGAAGTGAAGTCAAAATATGATATTAAAGCATGAAAATCCTCCTGCATGAAAACGCAAGAGGCATACTGCCTGCGCTGTATCCTGTCCATGGCATGTCCTCCTTGGGGGGGGGGGGTACCCTGTCCTGGGCCTGTTGGTGGGGGGGGGAGCAGGGGACACCCTGTCCTGGTCCTGACTGGAGGGAGGGGTACCCTGTCCTAGTCCTGGCCAGGGCGGCACCCCTGTGTTAGGACCTGACTGGGGTACTCCCAACCCCACCTCCAGGAAAGGACCTGATACCAGAGACTAGGGACCAGTTCGCCAGGGTACCACCCCACCACAGGACTGGGCACCCCCACCCCTCTCCTCCCGGCAGGACCTGTGACAGGACTGGGTATCCACCCCACTGGTGAACAAACTGAAAACATTACCTTCCGGCGATAATTATCCGCAATTAGGAATTGAAAGAAAAAAAAGAGGTGAGCCCAGAAACTCAGATACATTAACTTCTTTACTTCTTATCAACACTGAAGGATACACTATATATTTCAATTGGAAGAAAATTATCAAGAGTAATTGAACGAACGGTTATGGCGTAGTTTTATTTTGAATCAAAACCCTATGTAAGATCTCATGCCAATCTGTTCATCATTAAAGTGATAGAATTACGCTGCGTGCAGAACATTTCAACACACAAGCGAAAATCTGTCCCTGTAAAGTACATAACTTCTTTGTGATCAAGTTAACGTGCACTTTTAGAGAAAGGGTTATTTCAAAATGACCTCGCCAAAGTTTCTCTCAGCACGCAATCTTGTTTTGGTTCTGTTAACGTTCTTTTCTTCCCAAATATTTTACCGTCCTAAAATATTTCTTGGCTTTTGTAGCTTTAAGATCTGTTATGGTTATTAAAGTTGGTAAACAGTTGATTCATAGTGAAACTGGTATTTCCAGGATGAACATTTGTTTTTATCAAGTCGACAATTCGTCATGTGATAAATTTATTAAATTTTTTTAAAATTTACACATGGCAGGGTTTGATCTGTCAAACTGACTGAAGGAAAGTGAAACGAAAAATTTGTGAAGTACTGGTACCAACCAAGAAACAACAGATATTTTGAGTTCAACAAATTGATAGCTGAACAGAGGGATATGTAATTTCGCACCAATCGATCTCACGTCTCAAAGAGGACTTAAAAAATACCCCGGGGTTAAACTAAACTACAGCATGAAGCCATGAAGCCAAATTTGATCCAGATGGTTTCTGGTGAAATTTTATGTCAACTTTTGTTCACAAAATGCATGAAATTTATTCTCTTGTTTTGTTCTCGTATCTATGATTTACGACTGAGACAGTCTATGCGTTCTCGGCTGTAGAGATTCAGTCACCAACTTTAGAAGTACCTTCATTTTGTCATCAATCATCAGAAGAGGGGATTTTAAACACCCTAAGAATTTATTTTATTTTTGCCCCCAAAACCTCCTCAAAAAGTTTGAGGTATTTATTAACAAAAATTATACCGTTCCGGGACGTACTCAAACCTGATGCATCATTCATCGGATTCAGTTCGGCGTGAATTTACCTTTTGGGACAAAGCCTTGTTCACACGTACCGACACAGACACAGATACCGATAAAAGTTTAGCATCGGCTAATGGATTGGACCAAAAGTCGGTTTAAATGGGTTCCACACCTATTTATGCCAAATTTCAGTCTGATTTAATAAATTGTATACACCTTTATTGGTGCCATGACGGGATGAATTTCGGTGTCGTTACGTGTGAACAAGGCTTGAACATCACCTGGATCGACTCTTTACGTTCCTATCGTGACAACCTACCGGACGAAAACATCTCAGAAAATAAAAAGATTTCCTACTTTAACAATTTGGTATTATCTACAAGGAAAAAAATCAGTTCAGTTCGTGATTTCATTATCAGTTAATTTCTTATGAAGAATTGTCTGGAATTTATTTTTGGAACGGGTGGAGGTGTCAAGTCTTTTGTAAGCCTTTCGTCTGAAATGTAACAATACGAAACAGATAAAATGGATAATTGATTAAAACGATCATGCAAACAGGAGTAAGGAAATAGGAGAAAGAAATTTAATCCTATATCTATTTTCAGGGTCACTGACCATTTTGGAATTTTCATAACGTCTATGAAAATGTTGTCTTGACTCATATTTCTTTGATCCCAAGAGTTCCATAACTGTTAAATATTAATGCACAGTCGCTTTAAGATATGCTTCAGTTCTAACGGGAAAGATCATGGCCAATTTTTATGAGTCACAGTGGCTCAAGGAAAGAGAGAACAATTTGGTAAACAGAAGAAATACATAAAAAGGTCCTAAGACTTGATCAAAGTGATGCTTACTTGACATTAGAGATCTTTTGTTTATGAAAAACCAGGTCCTGAAGCCAAGATTGCGGTCTTAGAGAAAAACACTTTCATGGAATCATCATCCCACCTTTTTGGCAGATTTACTTGACTTTGGATGGAAGAAGAAATACCTTCACACAATGAAAATACCTTTACACTGTGTAACGTTGTATTTATTTGTTTGTTTAAATCTTTGCTAAGTGGTTTGCCAACAAATTTTAGAATGAAAAACATGTTGGTTGCTGAGCTTAAGTCAAATATTCAATAGTCATGGAGGGGTGTGTGATGTAGATTCAAGAAAGAGCAGACTGTCCTTTAGCCAGATAGACTTTATGGTTATGGTTAGACATGGCAACATTTTAACTGATTTTTCTTTTTGAAAATTTGACATTAGTTTTCGTAAAGACATGGTGATCCATCTTTGTTTGGAGGTATGACAGTTGTGCAATTTCATGCTTTTGGGAAAACACAAAACTAACTCTTCCTTGAACAGCAAATGGTTCCACTTTAAAGCGAAAATGTCAAATTTCTACCGACTCATCTTGTTTTCCTTGAAGTTTATGTGTGGCAGTTCAACCTGGTATTTCAGATATGCTCTCGTGCATGCCTCACACTCATCAAAAGAGAAGTATGAGCAACTAATATAATTTGTTTCTATTCAGAGTGGATAGTTATGTTGTATCTTTTAACACACTTACAATGATGGTTTCCACCCGTGGGCAAGAATTTATTCTTCCTTGGGTGCAACCCTGGGTGTAACGAACACTTTACAAACCTATGCGTTATTTACCCATGCACACACATTCTGTTTGGTGAAGGTGCCTTTTCATCAGTCGTGCGAAGACCCTAAGTTTCTCGCATGTTTGCCATTACATTTCAAAAGATAATGTTAAATGGTCTTATAAAATCGGTACCATTCCGTCCTGAAAAAATGTATTTACACTAATTGTACATTTTACCACCTGTGCAGCAAATTGGTAACAAAGAGACGTTTCTTATCGTTTTGGCTTTGTTATAAATAATGTCCTTGTTCGTCTATTTGTCGTTAGATTCGTTAATTTATTGCTGCTCCATGTGAATAAGGGAACTCAGCATTTTTGAACATACCTTGGCCATGTCACCCTCCAGTTGTGTAACATGTATCGAATACTTTGCATTCTTGACCTAAAGTTATAAAGAAGAACTAAACATCCTTGTTGTATTGTAACGCAGAAAAGCTGACAAAGTCAGTCAAGACGAAATAGTTTGTAATTGGTGTAATATACTTAGTTTAAAACATTCCATCCAGTGTACTTCCCATTCAATGTTTTAGACCTTGTGTGTTGCCTTTCTTCAGATTTAAAACGAACTTTTGTGGCCTAAGCTTACTCACGTACACACAACCACCCAGGAATTCAAGTGCTACATCTGCTTCACATCTTGACGACTGTTTTCAGTTTGCCGCTACTGGTGTGACCAATTTTTATCAAATATAAACATGGATAAACCCAAAAAATTTGATTTTTGAAGCAACTAGGTCAACAGCCGTGGATGGCTGCAAGACTTCATAATAACAAGGAACAACCAGTTTCTGTCTAATTCATGTCAGTGGACAGAGAAATTGGAAAATGTTGATTGATCATCGAGATTTCGAAACATACAACTAAATTTTTAGTGTTAGTTATACTGTTCCACCATTGGCTTGAGAAACACATTAAAACTCTTATTTCTTTGGCTTGTTGTTGTGAGTTAACGGGCGTTAAGAATGGCATTATGAACCATAAATCTCTCCATATAAACCGCCAGGATTTATCACATCAGCTTGAATAAGACTTGAGAAATAGAAAGAAAAAGAATGCGAGTTCAGGTCAGTTGGCTGGTGTACACAGGTTTTTGTTGTCGAGCACTGATACCGTTAGAAAGATTTAAATATTTTGAATAACTAAGAGCTAAATTAAGTTTCGTAGCTAAATGGAATAAATGCTTTAAAAATCATGTTGAAACTCACTTACAAGGGCTTATCGATTACAATATGATATGACCAGCTTTCGAAATTAAATCGAAAACATTTTGCTTGATAAATACCATAAAGAGCGCTCATTTCATCACCATGACAACTATAGGGATAAGCATGTTTTTGTGTGTTTGGTATTGAAATTGAGCCAAAAAGGAAAAAAAACTTCAATTCCTGCCTATGTAGGGACTTTATGAACATAATCATGTCATTTCTCAATTATTCTAAGTTCTGTTTGCCTTCTTGTATTGTCGACTTGTTTGTTCAATAAAATAAGCGAAAAGAGAGTCACACAGTTCAAGAAGAATGCAAAAGGTGCAAATTCCATTAAAAACAGTCTGAAACTTTCATTTTTATTTTTAAAAATTTAGGTATACTTTGAACTCACTTTAAAAATGTTTAATTCAATAAAATGATTGTGTTATGAAAATATGTTCACATCAAATTTAGAATCTAGATAAGTATTTCTTCACCATGAATTCAAACAGTATATTATTCTTCTTTTACTGAAAAGGCCGTGATTATCCTTTAGCAAATAATGACATTTCAAATCTGCAATTCAGATTGAATATGCGTTTGTGAAGGTAAAAAAAACCCAGAATATTTGGTTTGTGCTACATTCTCTGGCAACTCCTCATTTGAGGTTCATTTACAACTGTCAAAAGCGAAAGCGAAACATTACCGTGATGTTTGCCATTTTTACTGTCAGGTTTTTCTCTTTTGCTATCACTTGGTATCAATTGACCTTAGAATTTCCATTTGGCACTGGTCTTCTTTGTCTTATCAGCTAAATTAGATAATCAAATGCAAAGTAAATTATAATAACACTGCCTGTTGAGGATAAATTATAGCTAAATTGTAAGAGCTCTTTGACTGAATGTTTTGAGTAGTGGACATGACAGTCAAAGGTTCCGGGATGAAACCCTAAGTAGAAATGGATTTACTGGTAGAATTATTTGTCTGATTAGGCAAGTGAAAACGGAAAACTCGATTGTATATTTAGTTTAAGTGTCGGTTACTGTGGCCTGGACTTTGCCATTGTTGTTGATATGACTGAATTTTCTCAAAAATTGTAAAAGGGAAATTTTCCTCTCTCTTCCAGGTGTACATAGAAGCAAAATCGATCAACAATGCGGAATGTTTCGTGGTGAAACCGGATGAAAGATTGGGATTATTCCTTGAGGAGGCACCGGCAGCAGTCGCCTACACATTCGATCCAAATGTGGATGAAGTATTAGGTATGTTTAAATTAGTTTAGATTAGCACCGTTTAATCTCGTGAAGATCTTAATCAATCTTGACCCGGCTTGAAATGAACAAACCTTTAAGATCTCAACTCATTCTGGAGAGTACTCTTTGCTTGGATCTTCATACCTGATTACTCAATATGGTCAGCAACATCAGACAGAACAAAATGCAGAAAAGGGACTAAGAAACAATAAAACCTACATAGTCGCTTTCTGCTGCCATATGTTTCCGGACTTTATTTGCCATATTTTTCCGGACTTTATTTGGAGAGACTGAATGGGACCACGGTTCCACAGTCCTTTCAGAGCAAAAAGTTCACTTGGTGTTTTGGGATGAAATGATAAACATCAAACCTAACTAAACAGATTGTAAATCAGTCACGAGGTTGAGGAAGACAGCATTATCCATGCTTTGCACAGATGAATTCCGTTGCAATTGCGTTGATTTTGTGACGAAAGATGACTTTTAGTTAGCTTCATCGTCTCCCTGTTGCAGGTAATCACATAGACGAGCAGGCGGATCCATTCAAGGGACAACCGATCCTGGTGGGTCAGGCCCTCGACGGCTTCAAGTACTCTACCTTTCCGTATGATTTCTCCATGGCGGCTTACCTGGATCTAGGTAAGTAAAGAATTATGTACAGTTATATGTTGGTAAAAAGTTGGTTCTCACTGAACAATTGTATTGGCGATGTAGACTATTTTCTTTGTTCACACAACTAGTTTGCCGCAGTGTACATTGCTGGCAATGGGTACTCTGTCCATTCCATAGCGATGTATGTTATCGCTAAGTGTGAATAGATGTTAAGAATGGGATCAGATGGCAGTCAGAAGTTTTAATTTTGGAAAGGGCTATTTTCTGGCATGTCAGGTCAGATCAGCTCTGTCCAGTTTTCAGCAGGTGAAAATGTGTACGGCAATTAAAATATGTCTCGTATAATGAAAGTACTATTTTTATGATCTTTCGTAAGATTTGTTTTTCAAAACACACTTCATTTAAGGAAGGATATAATTCAGTACATTAGGTAAATATGTTCTCTGAAAACGTTCTATCACTGGATAATTATACACGAAGGAATTGAATTATCAATGAAGAACTACGTATAATCTGATGCAAACAAATAAAAGAAATTGTTCATTCTCCTCGACTCGAGCCTTTTCAGTTTTCTCTACATGTGGATATTTTGCTACAGTCCGGTGCACAGTCAGACGAAAACTATTTACAGTCAATTTTTGTTTTGCAATCCTGCAATCCTGAGACCATGTGGGAAGCATTGATTTTTTAAAAAATACCATTATCAGTCTTCAAAATCTATAGAAATAATCCTTCGGAAGGACATTTCAAGCATGCAGAGATAAAACATTACCAGTCAAAAAATACCAAACTGCAAGAAGTTTTTGACAGTTCTGTCAGATGTGTCAATTCACGAAAATCTCGAGTACACGAAAAAAAACAAGGAAATGTTTGTGGTTTGAATTATTGTCGCTCATATGAAAGATAATTCTGAAGAAATCTACTTTTTCAGGCTAAAATCTAGACTAGATTTATCATAATTCTTTCGGTGTATAAAGGTTCCCTAGATTGCCAGATAAATGTTTCTGTGAGATGTAATTGCATTGCAGCAAATTATCCCCTGTTCTTTTTTCACAAAGCGACAAGGAGCGCAAAAGAGTATTCTAATTTATTTATTTACTAGCCGTCACCCGCCCTACGTACCGATTGTCTTTAGAACTTGTGATAAGAAATCTATTTCCGGCGGCCATCTTGTGACAAACAAAAAATGGACATCTCATTTTCAAGTTTCGTTTTATATTATCACCCTGTCTTTTTTAAAGTAAAGTGAGATACTACCTGGAATTCGTGTTTTGGTGGAGAATATATTATTGCCAGTAAACGTGACATGTTTTCTTCACAGTCATGTGTTCTATCACTTGCAGACTCCATCACCTGTTTTCAAAAGCAAACGAAACCAGAAACAAATTTAAGAAATTCATCAAGACATTTGGATAAACATGTAATTAGCCTCACGGACCTTGGTCATCTGAAACTTAGTCAAGTTATTTCAGTGTTTTTCTTGTACGACAAACAAAAGTTCTAAACAGGGTTTGAACCTGAGGGATTTCCCATTAGTGGTCTCACCAGTTTACGCTCATGATCAAATCTTTAATGAAAAGGCAAACTTGATGACATTTTCCCTGAGTAAATGTTATCACGTCTCACTGTTCTTGCAAGGAAACAAAACCCTTCAATTACAAAACCAAAAATTTCTTGATCATAGCCATTAGATAAAAACTAATTGTTGAACAGGTAAAAAAGAGTTCAAGTGAACAAAATCTCGCTCCACTGCAAAAAAAAAAACGCCTTTGGCATTTACAAAAGTACTGTTGACAAATGTACAAAAAGAGCATGCCCAAATAAAACTTGAAAAGCAAATAAACACTTCTATTTTTGTCGCATGTAATGGCCGGAGTCGCAGGTAGTGGGAACTCAAGGCCCATGGCTATCAAGTGTCTTGGTATTTGAAGGTACACAATATCTTCTTACATGTTTTTTCTCAATTGAGGACAGAGAAATATTCCCTACCAGATTAGTGCGGCAATTTTACATGCATTTCGTGGTTCTTTTGCCTTGAAGTTCTGTTAATTGTGAATTGATAAAAAGTTACCGAAAGCAAAGAACCAAGTTTCCTAACTTAGAACTATTCTAACACGAACTTTTCCAACAATCAGGGTGCAAAGGTTGTTGTTGTTTTTTGTAAAACTGCTAGACGATAGAGCAGCAATAGATACAATATTAGACCTAAATTGTAAATATATCAACCTCCTGTGGATATTATAAATGAGCTACAAGCCACACTTTTTCGATACACATTCTCGTACGTTTAGTCTAAGGTGAAAAGAATGTAGAACGCTTTGTATTTTTTTGCCGCAGAGTTGTGTTGGAGGAACCAAATAGAGAAACTGAGATCACGAATCCTTCTCTTGGTTCCCTGAGCAATATTCCTCAGACACTAAACTCGTGGAACATAGATCTATCCGCTGAGTTCAGTCATGATTCATTAGAAAAGCCCTCAACACTGGGTTCTCTAAATCTGTCCAAATCTAGTTTATTCTTGGAATAACCACCAAATTTGTTGACAGAAATCCTAAAATATGTCCTTTGTGAATATTTGTGAGGGGCATGTGCTTGTAGTTTGTAGAAACTGGAATATTTACTTTATTACGTTAGACACCCAAGAAAATGATGTTGCGTTGTTGACCCAATTGGTGGCACGTAAATGACATCATGACAACGTTCTCATGTAAACAAATTCTAACCAATGACTGAAGGTTAAAGTAGGCCTGATTTTCATAAAACTGCCAAAGGCTGTTAAGGGCTGGGACAGGATTTTAAGAGCACCCGATTCAACCAATAAGGTAACTCTAACAAGCCACCAAAAAACCCTGTTGTTTCATTTCTGGAGATTATTACTGACCGCGTACATAGTACAAGGGAAGGTTATGTTTTCACAGGTGTGTTTCCGTCCACGGGGGGGGTACCCGAGCAGGGGGAGGGGGGTACCTGAGCTGGGGGGATACCCCCCCCAACCCCAGCTCGGATGGG
>JBCAUG010727711.1:0-12174 GCA_038406175.1 Haplosyllis leylae
ACCGCAAATACTTTGAAATTCTCCTGATTTGTGAAAGAGATGCACCCAATTTATCAATTTCACAATGCAAAAAATAGAAAAATCTTCAGAGCTGAAAATGTTAAATGAGCAACATCTACAAAAGCAAGAAGTAGAAATGTACTTCTGGATCTGTCAGATCTGACAGAAATGCTTATCGTGAAAAACTAGAAAGAAAGGTCTGCTGCTTGTTATCGAGGGAAAGTGCAATGGTAAAGGTTTATCTGCCAGCAATATTTCATCTTGTTGAAGTGAAACAATTTGTATTCATAGCCACCTTTGTGTAAGGAAGATTTGTGGTCTCTATGTAAATGTATTGTAAAGAACTGCAAATAAACAAGAATGCTTACCAGCATTATTTCGCATACCATATGATTCTGTTATCCAATTTAACCATAACTTTGCTTTAGATGAAGAGATAAAGAGTTGAAGACATGATGAGATGAAACTGTGTTGATGAAGAGTGAGATGAAGAGATGAAATGAAGGGTGAGGTGAGTAGTGATATTGATAGTGAGATAAAGAGATGAAAAATTAGATGAAAGGATGAAAAGATGAATTGGATTCAAGGGCCTTTGGCCCTCCAGGAAATATACTCAAGTTTGTCCTTCAGAATCTAAAACTGTATATTCCTTCAAAAAACTCATAATAACATGAGTTTTTTATATATATGTTCTGGGCCACGTATAGTGAAAGTTATAGTTATAGATCTAGTTAATATTTTATGATGGTTTGTTTTGCAACCCACCGATATAATCATAATCAGATGACTTCAAATCTCAAAATGGTAAAAATTGAAAACTTCATCAATTTTTCTTTTAAAAACCTAGTTCTTGATATTAAACCGTATTATAAGCAATAACTGTAACTAGTACCTAAGAAATGCAGCTGAACCATTAAACTGATCGTAAAACTATTTTGCCAGCATCATAGCTGAATTTATTCAGTGCCCATCCATCAAAAAAATTACTTTTTTAAAGTCACAAAAATAATCACCTGCAACATTCTACTGATAGCAGAAAAGCTTATTAAAATATTTGCTGTGAATAGGCTAGGTTGTTATCAACTGCTCTGTGTAAAATTTCTTGCATTATCACAGAGAAAGACCTGTCTGAGGACGATATAATCTTTATAAAAGTGCAAGAGTTAAATTATGCCACAAAATATAGATGCAAGAACTTCAGGGCCAGATCCAGGTTTCCTGTGGGAAAGGTTACCAAGGTATGGAGAAGGTGATAATCCAATATTTTTGCCAAAATTAGCCCGTAATTTTGGTAACACATAATAGGGATAACATAAAAAAACTCCTGAGACAAATTTTCGAAACAATTTGTGTGACAATCAAATTTACGAGTTAAAGTCGACTGAACGCATTTTTCACAATAAATGCGATACAGAAAAATGATTGTACATGCAGAACAGATCACATTGTTTACCATTTCCAAACAAAAGAAATGCAAACAGTTCATACTTTATTCTGATCACCTTTTCAACTTGATATTTATTTTGGCCATACTTTCAACCTACATAAATTTTATCTTATCTGTCATATTTTGAACTTGACAACAATTTCATTGCATTCATCAGGTAAGTCCTTCACTATCAGTAATGTTGCTTGAACAGTGGTTTTTTTGTTTTTTTTTTTTTTTTGAGAATGGAGCCGAGACAAGTTCTCTCTTATCTCTCACTTGTCATAATTGCTGGAACAATTGCATACAGAAATCGTGATTGATGATGACGTAAAATTTAAAACCTTCAGTGGAAACAATTTGGAATGAATAATTCCACAGGTGAGATAAATACATGTTCGCAGTGATATCGTTTTTTACTGGAGTTACTTCCTATGTGTGCTCCCTTCATTTTTGTTTTGAGGAGAAAGAGTTATGTTGAGAAAAAAATTAACAGAAACAGGAAGATAAAAACAAAGGTTCAACAGTTACTTGAGTTTTTCATGCTATGCATGTCTGTCAGATAATCTGACAGATCTTTGCACAGGGAAGAGCAAAAATAAATTTGTCGAAAAATTGCCCCCAGTGGGGTATGAAACCAGGACCTCCGGATCCTGAGACCAATGCTCTACCCCTGAGCTAAGTCACCATTCAGTTGCCAACCTGAATCTTCATGGCCTTTATAAAGTCATGCTCTATTGATTCTAGAAATGAACAAAGTTCAGCATGTGAAGTGGGTGCATGAAACAAAGCACACTTCAGAAATCTCCAGTCCAACAGATTCTCCCTAGCTCAGGGGTAGAGCATTGGTCTCAGGATCTGGAGGTCCTGGTTTCAAACCCCACTGGGGGCAATTTTTGCCGAATTTCTTTTGCTCTTCCCTGCGCAAAGATCTGTCAGATAATCTGACAGAAACACATATCGTGAAAAACTCAATTATATATATTTTTTCCACAAATAAAATATGCCCGTTTGTAATGAATTTCAGATTGCTGCATCAGCAGTGAAGAGGCATCTTTCGGCTCTGAGCTATTTTTATTCATATTTGTCCCATTTGTATTCGTCTGGATGCTGATAATTGTAGCTTTTGCAGCTTGCAAACTGGCGTTTAACAATAAGCAAGTACACATTCATAAATACTCAGTTATACGAGTACGTAATTATCCAGTAAGATTATCATCACATTCCTGTCGTTCTTGCAATGTGTCTATACAGAAATGTTTCTCCTTGTAGAATCGAGCCATACATAGCAAAATACCGGTACTCGTCAACTGACTCAAGCACCGAAAGTCGAGCAGAGCAGAACACGGAAGTTTACAGCATATCTCCACAGTCTGAGCCAAATGGACTTTGCACACAAACTGTAAAAACAAGCAAAAGCTACACCAAATACGAAATCAGCTTTTCTGAACAAGACTGCTCTGAACATGGATATGATGATACTGAACAAGAAACTGATAATGATGCATCCGTTGTAAGACGGCAGTCATCGTCGTCGTTGGGATCAATAGGAAGTAAAAATGCCAACTGGTCGATGTTTAATTTCGCCCAATTTGATGATAGGAATGAGAACGACCCTCTAGGGGAGGATCCTAAACGGTCTCAGAGAGGAAGGATTGTTCTTCCACCTTTAGTTGTTAGCAAGCAGATGTTGAATAACAAAAGGAAAGGAATGAATAAAGCTTACACGGAAGAGATAAGTGAATCTGAAGACGACGATGACAATTGGACTGTGATTGGACTCAAACATAGTCAATCGGAACCTGTGATACCTCAAAAAGAACTGGCATTAGTGAGTACCAGAACGCATGATGTAACCGATGCTGGCATGAAAAGGATTAAATCCGAAGTTCTTACCTCCAAAGAATATTTCTCACATGAAAAAATCGCTGCAAAAGGAAATTCTCCCGATAAAAAGAAAGGTATAATTTTATCAGTGAAAAGAAGGATGTCTTTGAGGAAAAAACGACCCAAACAAAAGCATGAAAAAGAAGATGAAGTGATAGTGGCAAACATTATACATGAGAGTAAATCAGAGCCAGTGATTTTTAAAAGCACATCTGTGTAGGGATTACATAAATGTTATTATTGTATTTTATCACTCTCTTTTCACGTTGACTGTCTTTCATCGCAGTTTTGCCGCTTCTTCTTACTTGCTGTAAACGTGATCTCGAACTTAAAGCAAGCCGTGCATAATAGACAACGAATTTTCATGTTTTGTATAAAATTTACTGAGTAAAGATTTACACGTATGTACAAGTTCAATCTGGTAGTTATTTTACATTTTTGATTCAATTTTTACAATATTATTTACACTCGGTGGAAAAAAGTACGGAATAATAAAGAGATATGGAGATAAACCAAATTCAAAGATAACACACGTAAACATCAAAATCAGAACTGTAAATGAATTAATGTCATTTCTGCGAAATGTTTCTTTCCATTGGTCAATGGTGTAATCCTTAAATTAAATTAGAGAACATTCAAATTCTATATTTACGATATAAAAACTTTCCATGGAAATTGTAAATTTCCAATTTCCTAACGATTTACATCAGGTCAGGCAAAGCGAAAACAATTGATGCCTGGCATATTTCTTTAATAAGAGCAATGCACGAAATGGTCGCTTCATTTAAGTCATACGGAATTCTTCGGTTTTGTAATTCAATTTCATGGCAGGTAAATAATTGTAAAAGAAACTCAGAAGAAAACAAAGGCCAGTGGTAGTGCATAACGTTCACAAAAAGCAACTTTGACGAGACCGTTAAAATGCCCAATCAAACATCCCTCTCTCCGTCTTTACTCTGAACATGTTAACATGTGAAACTACATGTAAACACCTAAAATATCACAACATATCACTCTCCAATTTCCTGAAAACAGCAACTAACCTATGACTAAAAGATAATGTACATGATATGCGAAATGCAATTTGAACTACATCCTGTACAAAGGACTCGTTAGAAAAATATCTGAAGAACACAGCACTGGCGCAGCACCATTAGTCTTGAAAATCTGACACTGATCTAACCGATCCTGATGCTGGTTAAATTTTTTAATTGATCCAGTCGCCAATATTTTCAACATTGAAGGAAGACAAATAATAGTAAACCAATACCTTTACAAAGCAAATAACTGGGACAGTAAAGATTTTCCTATTTAAATCAGACTTGACAAATTTAATGAAGAATATTGATTCTATCGAATGATAATACCCTGCATTAAATATTTTATGAAAGAATAGATACATATTATTCATGCAAATTGATAAGTTGACATTAAAAAGCGCATGTACAAAATAAGTTAAAGCAAAGTATGGCGAAGATTGTTAGAGAGCACAACTGACGTCTGTCCAATTGTCGTCCTGCAGCTCTTCGAATCCTCTGCTTGTTTCAGACAATACGTTCCCTGATTGGTCATACAAGGATTTCATTTCACGACACCTAATGTATTTTCCCAAACACGAGCTCGAATTTATCTGAAATAGAAAGACACATCTCCCGATTACTAACATCTATTTCTCTTTGCGAACACGTGCTAACTTTCCATTAGTTTTGCAAGTGTGAAAGTCCCCACTCATATTTCTACTGAGATGGCAACTATTTTTTATTGTTCTTGAACTGCAGAACATAAACATTACTATGTTCCCAAACAAACCCCAAATCAAACCAATTTCTCACTTGCCTGCATCATCTCCTTCGGTTAGACGTTGTCTTCTTGTCCTCACGAGCACTGTCAGTCGTCCTTTGGTTTACACTGGATAAAAAGGATATAATTTAGATACAAAACAGATGTTGTTAATAACTACAACAGTACTTTTTGGTCCGTCAGTTCCAATTTTTTAAAGTTTAAAACTTTTACACCATTTGTCGATGAAGTATGCTTCTTTCTGACGCTTACATCCGTTTTAAGCTCACAAAATGTTGCTACTGTGAAAGGAGGGTATTTAACTTCCTGAATAAAGTATCACGTAACTCGTTAAGATTCTTTGCTGTGAAGGGTATTTGTAAACAGTACCTGTACTGGCTTGTACTGGGTCGAGATGATCGCCTTCGATGCGACAAATTATTGCTGCAAGAGTTTTGCTTATGTTCTGCAAGCGGTTGACCGATAACTTCTTCTCCAATCACTACAGGTTCTGGTTTTGACTTCAACAGAGACTTGCTACTCATTGATTCTTTGCTTTTCTTCACATGTTCTCGATTAACTACAAGTAGTGCAAATTTTTAGGTCACTTTACCAAATACTAAATATGAAAAATTCTCGAGACTAATTTTCTATGATGCTGATCTAGAGAACGTTCAAAATCCAATTACTCGTAATGCTAAATCTAATTCCGACATTTTATCTCATTTCATCGGCAAACATTGTTACAATCAAAATTATTCAGATATTCAGATTTACTTTTGCTGAAACTCAGCCAACCCAACTATACCGCGCGGCAGTCTATATTCAGTAGAACCATAGGCATAGCAGTAAGCAACTATTAGTGAGACTACAACTACAAACCCCAAATATCAACGTTCTCATCGCTCTACTGTCATATTTGTTAATGATTCAACAGATAGTTAAGGTTGCTACCTCTCGTTGGACTGTCCTGTGGACCACCACTGACAGTACTACTGCTGCTGCCCCTCGACAAACTTCTTTCATTACTTCTTGTGACACGGGGCGGCGAGATCAAAGTCTTCCCATCATCGCTTTGAAGGGAGTCCACCAACAACTCTTTCGATGGTGAAGTTTCCTCATTTCCTTCAAGCATTCCACTGTCAGTTTTTTTCTCCACTTTTGGAGGGGAAACAATAATAATGTCCGACTTTGTTAGTTTTACCGTGCCAGTCGATTCCCTGAGTGTAGTGTAATGATTGTCACCGGCTACCGACACCAGACCAACTAATTCACTTGTCTTGCTTTTATCAGGTTCTTTATTGGTTTTGTCGGAATTTTTCGAACCCGTAGATGCTACGAGAGTTTGTTCCACTATCTTCAGACGTTTAATAGACACAGCACATGGTGAGGTTCTTGGCACAGACGTGTCCGGTGTCTTTGGCGATAGCAGACTCATCTCTTCCGGTTTCTGTTTTGAATCTTTATGCTTTTCACTTGAAACACTTGAACTTTTGGAAGAGGTCATTGTGTCGTCGGTTATGACATTTTCAGACGGTTCTTTGCATTTTTGTTTTTCATCTTTCCTTCTTTTGCGTCTGTCCCTTGGACATTCTTCGTCCTCTGAACGACTTCTTTTGATTGAGCAGAGCTGCTTTCCTTTGTTTCTTCTTCCGTATGTTTTCACATTTGACCAGTCTCTCCCTCCTGTCTTCGCCTGACCACTGAATAAGGTTGACCTTGGACTACTGGGTTTTTTGACAGGGGAGGTGCCACGTACGGGCTTCTCGACGATTTTCTTTGGTGAATTGATTTGAGCTGCACAACGGTCCGCATCCCTATCCTCAGTATTTGTGGCTTCTACAGCGCTGCTATCGGAGCCAACTTCCGACTCGGGCTGATTCTCTTTTTCTACCGATCCCGTTGTTGATTGCGATTCCTTGAAATTGTTATTCGCAGGCACTTCTGAATTATTAGGTAAATCTGTGGATTTTGCCTGCTCATTAGTAACCTCGCAGTCTTCCTTTGTCAAGTCTTGGTTATTGTCAGTGTTTGATTCCACTTTAACGATTTCTGGTTTATTCTCTTCAGCCTCAAGTTCTGCAGTTTTTCTTGAGCCAATAGCATCTACTCCAAGTACATTTTCCTCTGTGCTTACTTCACACTCAGGTCGCACATTTTTCTCAGGAACCACTGTACTTACTTCAGACTTTGGTAGCATATTTTCTTGAGGAACCATTATGCTTACTTCAGACTCGGGTGGCACATTTTCCTGTGGATTCACTGCACTTACTTCACACTCAGGTCGCACATTTTCCTGTGGAACTACTGTGCTCACTTCAGACTTGGGTGGCACATTTTCCTGAGGAACTACTGTGCTCACTTGAGACTTGGGTAGCATATTTTCTTGTGGAACTACTGTGCTCCCTTCAGACTTGGGTAGCACATTTTCCTGTGGAACGACAGTGCTCATTTCAGACTCTGGTTTCTCATTTGTCTCCGAGGGTTCCTCTTTGATTTCCTGTTTCACCCCTGTAGTATCAGTACTCATAGCTTCCTCCCATTCTTTCTGCTGCATCTCTGCATGTTTAGCCCAGTCTGTAAGTTTATAATACTTCTGATAGGCTTCGGGTGATTTATTCCTTTTGATGACACTGATATGTTCCGATTCATTCAAATCTACAGTATCGTCGCTGCTCTCACCATTCACCTCAATTTCTGTCACTTTCTCCTCGACTTTCGGTACTTTTGGAGCACTTGGGTGTTTGCGTCTCTGAGTACTACGAGGCTCTCTTTCAATTACACTTGGGTCAACTTTTACCTTCTTGACTAAAGGTTCCTTAGACACAGAATCTTTGGAATCAGTAGAATCCTTACTGGTTCCTCTTTTCCTTTTTTCCACGATGCTGTCTCTTTTGCTGGCCTTGAGTGGAATAGCTGGAGATTCTTCCGAGGCACGTCTTTGCTGGAGCCTCTGGTTTAGTGTGTTCCTTCTGGCTGGTCGCCCAGAAAGACTACTGGTGGGTGACGGACTGGCCTTCCTTTTCGTTGCCCTAGGAGGTGAATGGCTGTGATGTCTGGTAGCTCGTGGAGTGTTTTCTTCATTTCCTTTGCCGGATTTCACACTTGATTTCGACGCATTTTTTCCCGTGTGTTTCGACTTTACTTCTGGTGATCGACTGGTCTTTCTTCTTGAAATTCTTTTGGACGCGGCAGATTCCTTACATGCTGTTTGCGATTTCCTGGGTCTACCTCTCTTGGCCTTTTTCTTAAATATAGAACAATGACATGCCACAAATTTTAAATAATAATTTTCTGTCAATCAAATGATAAAGTAATTAAATTAAAAGTAATGGCAAAGACACAAGCAGCTCTCTTTTCAAATAATTATGTAAATTTAATAACTTCAAACAACTTCCACAATCATGGACGGAAGTAATTTAAACTTCTTTACGAAAACGTACCGGCTTTTCGTCCAACTCCTCCTGATCTTCTGTGTTGTCAACGGGCGATGGCGGCCACTCTATTGGACTCAACACACGCTCTCGTTCTTCGTCCGTAATCTTAAAACTGATTTCATCGTCCGATGAAGAATCCAGCGATTTCAACTGTCAAAAAGTAAAACAAGAACGTCTACTCCAACTGGAAAGCATTGTCATCTGTGTTCAGTTTAAAACGTTAACCTCAAATGTGTCCTAACTGCTGTTAAAGCGGTAGCTTTTACCAGTCCATTTTCTTTTGTAGGAGGCCCAGACGTTTTCTTACACAAATATTATACTAACCTGTATTCGTGTTTCATTCACTTCGCTACTCGGTGTGTCTGGTCTCTTTACTACAACGCATTCCTCTTTATTGTTGGCACTATCTAGTGTCTGTGGGGTTTCACGTTGTGCCTGTTCTAACGGTTCAATCGTGGGCTTGGGTTTACAAGTCTCTTGTTGCTGCTGCTGTTGCTTGTTAACCGTATCATGTCTGATAGCTCGTTTGTGTTTTCCCTCCATGTGAGTCTGATACGAGAACGCAAGGTATTTTAATACTTCAACAAACGTTTATCAAACAAAAAGAAATAATGACGTATTCTCAGCTCCTATTTACCAAAAAAGCATTTTTTTTCTTTCACTGATAATGTCAAAAAAACCGCTAATAATCCAAAAGTAAGTATGCAATCGTGCATCATAGTTTATATTACTGATGATCTGGGACAACCGTTTATTAAAACTGGATTGACACTGAGCGATTGCGTTTGAATTTGTAACGGAGATAATAAATAGATCAATATGCTTCTGTTACACAACTTGCAGCCATCTACTGGCTCAAAGTGTCACAGATACGATCACATAACCTGGCACACAAGTGTGAATAAGCTCTTAGAACGGGCAAAACGAACTCACCTCTATTTCTTTCAGCGTCGCAAATTTCTTTCCTGTGTCCTCTATTTCTTTCAACGTAGCAAATTTCTCCCCCGAGTAGTCTTCACACAAGGGACAGACATAGCCGTCTTCCATGTGGAGAATCTGAGAGTGCATCCCAGTCACATGTAGCTTCATCATGTTCCTCGATGCATATATCTGAACAAGAGTTTATCAGTATCTTAGTATTTTCATTTTCCTTTGATACTCAATATGATCTCCCCGTTGTATTCACTATTTTTAGTACAAAAGCAAAAATAATTTTGAACAAAATGAATACAAAATTACCTTATTGCATATCTTGCAAGTGAAATTCTCCAGCTTTGCGTCGTACGCAACAACTTCACCCCATTGAACGACATTGTGTGATATCAACACGCCATTATTTGAGCGATTAGTCGACGACTGCTCCGACTCACTCTACATAAAAATGAAATTTAACTTAAGCCTAGCTTTCGAAAACGTTTAATTCTTTTATTTCTCCATTAATTTTTTATGTTCAATTATTGATTCCCACAGAATAGATTGGCAAAATAATGTATACATACCACCACTGGTGAAGTTACACTGTTGAGAACACGCACAGGAACGTCCTTTATTATTTTAGCAACCTTCGTGTGACCCGGATGCATTATGACCTTAGTTACATTAGCATCTGAAAAATTGACAGTATCCACTCGAACATTAGAAAGTGATTATGGTCACTTGCGGATGACAATCTAGCTGTAATTTTCTGCGACCGAGTGGACCTAGCAATTATTATGCACGTTTTCACCCGGTCTTACTTTCGTATTTCGCTTTTTATGTACATTGTATGGGTTTAAAAAGGATGTCAACTAAATTTCGTGCATCACTTCTTCAAATCCTATTGTACAAACCAAAGACTTACGAAATAACAGATGTATGATTAACAGGCAAATAAGGAAATAGATGACAACATTTTCTACAACTACATCCCTTAACTCTCGTTTATGTATGCAATTAAACCGAAGTTACCTGCGGGTAAGCTGGACAGAGATGTTGTGATACTAGTGTGCTGTGAAACCAATTGGATCGTGCATGTAGGAAGGCTGGCCGAGTTTGAAATGGCCGATGCAGTAGTCACTGGTTTCGTTTCAATCGCATTACTACGAGATTGGGCAGAGGCTCTACATTCAGAGGTTGCAACAGAAGACACAGCTGTCGTGATCGTTGTCGCTTTCTTACCAGAACTCCTTCCATAGACGTTAGCAAATACCGGTTTTGGACTGGTTGATACTAATGTTTCTACCGAAGTAGAGACTACATCCTCTGGTTTTGCAGAATTCAAGGTCTTGACTGAATTTGACGCCTTTACTGAATCTGACGCCTGTTCTGATTTTATTTTTGTGATTGTCGTCCTGTGCGTTTCTGTCGCGATTGTATCATCTGTTTTCTGGGAAACTGCGTGTGAAGTTTGCACGACGACTTTATCACTTGTATTCAAACTGGATGATCCAGTATCAGATGTATTTACAACGGGTCTGTCACTTGTTTTCAAATGTGGAGAGCTAGCTCGACCTGTAACAGTGAATACTGCTCTGACGGTGCCCGTGGTGTGTAGAGAGGCTGGCGGGCTTACGGCTGTCTTCACTCTCTGGCTCTTAGGTGACAGTTCCGGTATCAGTCTCCCGTACTGTGGACGAACCGTCACCACCTGCTCCGGACTTCCGGACACCGCCTTGTCTTTGTGTTCTTTCTTAGAGATGGTAACACTTGGCCTGGTCACCATTTTGCTTCGATTATGTTCACCAACGATATCACCAATTGTCCTATCTTTGGACACTGTCAGTTTCTTATCACCGGTATTTAAAGCAGATGAGCGAGTAGGAAGACTAGATTCTACTTTGCCAACACCAAGTTCGGTTCTATCAGACTTTTTACCCTGACTAGTAGGAGCTGCAATTGTTTGTGACGGCTTGATTGGCTTCGCGAGGATGTCTATCTCCACACTTGACGATTTTCCTGGCCCCTTTGCACTTTTTCCAAGCTCGACGGGTTCATCCTAGAAAAAAAGTACATTGACAATAAATTTGTATTCTACGTCAATATTTTAGGCCCATGTATTCTACTTCTACATGGTGAAAGGTCGATACAAACCAAAAGTTTAGGTTAAATGTGCTTTCAAACAGACAGATTTTACTGATACCTGCCTTTTAGCTAATTTCCTACTTTTAGTATACTACGTGACAAGTAACCAGAGAGTATGTGAATAAAACACATTGAATCTATTATAATTGATAGTATTATTTGAAGTGGTAGAAAATTAGGCAGAACAAAGCTTACATTTTTGACTGGTGATGGTATCTTGTGACCAAAATAAAAATTAAACACATGCTTTGAGTACGGTAACGTTTGAAACGGGATAAGACGAGCCTGATTCGAATTCGATTGAATTCATCAAAATGGCTTGATTCATTCGGCTTAATTTCAATTCTTCTACAGTGGTTGGTGTAATATGAATGAACGTAAACTTCAATACCATCACAGATTTGCAAAACTGGATTCTAGTGTTCCCACTTTTTTCCTCCCCAGAAATTCCCCGACTTTTCTAGTATTTCTGACTTTTTCCCAGGACTTAAGGAGGCTTGAGCCAATATTGAGCCAATTAATTCAAAGTAGATAGAATTTCATCTTACTTTGTATGATGATAGTCTGTTATGTACTGAATACAAA
>JBCAUG010727722.1:0-12174 GCA_038406175.1 Haplosyllis leylae
CCATGTGACCAAAAAGTCACATGGTACTGAAAGAAGCGTCCCTATTCATTCCAACAGTTTGTAACATCCTCACACTCCATAGCCGGGAGTCAATGTTTGAGCGATAATTGAGGCATTTACAGTATAACCAGATTTTTATTTATGAAGAGCACTCTTGGTATTAATTCGCAAGAAAGTCCTCCTGTGTAACCGCAATAGGTGTGTCACCCACAGCGTGCAGAGTCCGCCTGTTTGCCGATGGGCGGAAGAGGTACCTCTGTCCTGTCCACGGGGAGGGGATATTCCTGCCCTTTCCAGTTTTACCCCTCCCCCGGATGGACATGGGACCAGAGACTGGGGTATTCCGCCCACCCCAGAATAACATCCCCCGTCCTTCCCTGTAACAGACAAACTGAAAATATTACCTTCACTCGTACTTCACAGGACAATTTATGAATATATTATTTTTTATTTATATGAATCCTTGAGATATACGATTGAATCACAATGCATTGTTATTGCTTCAAGGGCACAACGTGGTGCAGGAATCGCTATTTGGGGAGGAGCACCTATTTATTAAATTGTAAGTTAATTTTGCAGAGGAAATGTGAACGCTGTCTGACCTATTGGCTAAATATGATATTAATTTAGTAAAGGAGTCATCAGAATGAAATGTACAGTGATGTGTGTTTTTTACAACCAAGCAGTAAACTGAATTTTTGTCTGGAAAATGGATGTCGCTGCCCAAAGGATTCTTAGGGGCCGTTTACACCAAGCATTGGCGTCAACGCTGGGATGACGCTTGCAGCACAGCTCGCATTGACCACAATGCAGTTGCTCCAAAATGGGTTGCTACCCCATTCTCAGGCAACTGCATTGTGGTCAATGAGAGCTGTGTCGCAAGCGTCATCGCAGTGTTGATCCTGATGTTTGGTGTAAACGGGCCCTTAGAGTGCCTAATTAAATGAATATTACAAGGTTCGCAGGTGTCACGAGTTTCATAGAAAGTGACTACGCACGAGTGACCGTAAAACAGGATCTACTGTGTGTGTAGTCACTGCTTTTTTTTAACACATACGTTTATTTTTAGGTGAAATGAATCTGATTTTACTCGTCTGCTTTAGTACCGGGGCGCTGGTGGCCACTGTGGACGCCAAGGTAAGAGGATGAAATTTGAT
This sequence comes from Haplosyllis leylae, assembly GCA_038406175.1. Classification (NCBI taxonomy): domain Eukaryota; kingdom Metazoa; phylum Annelida; class Polychaeta; order Phyllodocida; family Syllidae; genus Haplosyllis; species Haplosyllis leylae. The sequence continues at coordinate 1,158 of JBCAUG010727722.1, forward strand.
GCTGGTCATTAATACAATCAATACGAATTGGTCAATAAGCACAAACAGTATGTGGATTTGGTCAGTGGATTTTGTGTTATAATTGACTATCTTGTGAAATTTCTTGTTGAACAACATTTGATCTTCACCCAAACGAGCAACATTTTCCTAAACAAGGGAATTGTATCCACGTTTTCTTTCGGTAGCCAACGTCAGCAGTACAGTGCAGCGAGGGCGAGTTCTGGGATGAGAAGGATGACACCAAACGATGCATAAACTGCACTACCTGCTCAGGCAACAGTACGTATATGACACTAGAGCTTCAGTTTGGCAGTCACTTCTCATTTATATGTACCTGTTAAGAGGTCTTCAACTTTACTGGAAAGTCCCGACAAAATATATGCACTAGGTGTAAAAGTGGACCTGGGTATTGGGACATTACCAGCAATCATCGCCAAATATGGCCGCCCAGTTAGCCAATGACAATTGTTGTACCAGGCATTGTTGAGATGTAAATGAACAAAATAGCATTATGAATTAGTATCTGTGGAAATAATTGGACAGCCGAAAGTGCGATCATTTCTAGTAATGCTGATTGAGACAAAAAATATAGTAGTACTGTAAGCTTTACGCTCTTTTGGATGGTTATTTTCTGTGTAAGCGAAGCAATATGTGCCATTTTTACCGCCCGCGTACTTAGTACGACGGGAAGGTATTGTTTTCACAGGTGTCTGTCTATCCACACTCATGGGTGGGGGGGGTGCCCCATCTCTATTCCATAATCATCCCATAATACTTCCACTGGTCCCATGTCCTTTCCATGAGGACGTGCCACATTTCCATCCCATAATACTTCCACTGGTCCCATGTCCTTTCTTGGAGGGTACCCCAGTCCCAGGTGGGGGTAACCATGGTCAGGATGGGGTACTCCCTGGCCGGGCCAGGTTTAGGTACCCTCCCCCCAGCCAGGTCAGGTCCCCCCCCCCCAGACAGAACAGCATAGCGAGCACTTGCTACGTGCTGGGCGGTATGCCTCTTGCGTTCACACAGGAGGACTTTCTTGTATGCCTCTTGCGTTCACACAGGAGGACTTTCTTGTTATTCAATATTCTTGTGGATAGTCAATTTTGTAATAGTATTGCCAAAGGAAGTCTTGTGTACTATAATTTCCCTGAAGCAGAGAGTAGTTTCCCTTTCATCACAATATTATCGAGCAAGTACTGAGCGCCTCTCCTCCTAGAGTTCCCCCTCCGAGACATCAACTTTGTATGTCATTTAGTTTGCCGACCACAGCTACCCTGCTGCTTTGTCTGGATCGTATAGTGGTATGTAATGTTTCTCGAGCAGGCATGAGAAAGATGGTTAGGCTTCACCAACAGTAATTTATGGATGCTGTTGGATACAGACTCCGGAACTTTGGTACATCCTTATATTCAGTTCACTGTTACTCTAACTGAAAATAGGTACATCAGTTATGAGGGTTACAATATCTTTATTAAACTATTAAGGTTATATATAGATACAACAGTATGTGCACATCTTACAAACAGTAAGGCACAATGTACATGTATATCCTTCGTGACTTGACACCAATTGTTTTCACCAGTGACACAATTATCATCCGACTCTATTCCAACCTAACACACAGTGGTGTTATCAAATATAATGTGCGCACTCTTCCAGGCTGGGCAGCTTCTTATTAATAAGGGCGCTCACATTTAAATTCACCTGGCAGCAGCTGCAACAAAACAAGATTAAGGTCGCAACCTTTTCAGACTGGACTTGGATTGGTAATAACTGGAAGTCCTCCAATCTATAAGTCCTGCAACACAATCTCGCTCCATACAAGGAGGGCTTTGCTTATACACCCCTAGGGGACTACCTGCCATTGGTCAAGGGGATCCATGTGCTGCCACCTTATACATGACCACCTAACAGTTTTGAAGCTTATCTTCCTTGTGGGTTGTATCCATTGTTTAAATGGTAATGAATCATCCACTACAACATTCAAATTATGCGTTGTAACAAATTGTTCACATAGAGCGAATGCTCTATTATAGAAATAGGCCTGCTCAGTACAATAATTGTGATTACCAAAACGGAACAAGTCATTTAAGCAAAGGTCCTGTTATATTCATAGGTAAAATGAAAAAGTGGGAATTGACAAAATTGCAGATAAAAATTTCTTTCAGAAAGTATTTCTTACACGTCTGTCTAAAGATTTAAGCTGCCTGAACGTAATACAGACTGTGAGTACGTGTACTTCCATTGTCCATCACAACGAAGCTAATGTTTTAGTTGATAAACTCGTGCATAATTTTCTTTCTTCAACATTTTTTGTTTCGTTTGGGAAAGGAATATATGGTCATGCAAGAAAGTATGTAGGAAGCTAATGTTTTAGTCGATAAAGACGTTATCTATCACTCACATGTTAACATTTAATGTTTTTTTAATTTTGTTTGGTTTTAGAAAGAACTGTAAGGTCATGCAAGAACGTTTATACACCTATTTGTTTGCATTTAGAAAGAAAGGTGACGTGAAAACAAATGTGATATGTCCCTCAATTTCTTTTAAATTTTCTATTTCCAGGACCGCATGAGCTTCAGCCATGCTCGGCAACTGAGGATGCGGTGTGCTCCGCCTGTGAAGCTGGACTTGTGTACGATGCCACAGGACCACTGTGTATTCGCTGTGAGAGATGCTGCGGAGGGAAGCCACATGAGCTGTGCATGGCAGCTGGATTCGACGAATCCATGTCCTGTGTCAATAGCACTAAATGTGGTACATGTTCATTCTCCTGTTGGCATTGTCATTCTTAATAAGACTTATGTACATACTTCTACCGCGTGTAGAGTAGATACTCCATTGAGAACTAGTGGCGAGAATGCCAAGATGAGCAAACATCAAATATATTTATCAATTGGTAATTCTTTGAGCTTTGAATTAGACACAAAATCAAATTAAGTTACATAAAATGCATTGAAATTCTCTGCATCTTTGAAAAACCGTGTTCGAATAGGCCATGCAATTTTACATTGCGGGAAGAGAATTCAAAACTGATATGAAACTTTAGCATTACTCCGTTTCTTCGAATTATCCATGTCCGAATTAAGTCTGAGCGACCTGCGGAAGGAAATAAATTATATTTAAAAATTGACATTTACCAATTTGTATAAAACATTTTATACACATTATATTTTCTAATTTAATGATTATCATCATTTCATTCCAGGTCTTTCTGGTTGGCACTATGCATTAGTAGTAGCAGCAGGCATAGTTCTTGTTTCCGTGTCTACGATTGGTTTGATATACTACTGCAACCGGTAAGTCCACAATACTGTAGCTACACAGACTATGAACGGACTTAAAATATGACGCTTTATTAGATTGTACTGGAATGTAAGTTTTAAATGTCATAAGATCTTCAGATGAGTTGAGATCGCAGTTGTCACCGGAATAAAATTTAAAATATGAAAAACATATGAGATTATTAATGTATTTTTAGTCACGCCGCCTTGACGAGTGGAGCAACTTACCTGGTCACTGTGGTGCCTTTAGGCTTGCTGCCTTGCTTGTTATCTCACACATAAAATGTAGAAAATTACATTGGATCTCAAAATACCAAAACATGTTTCAGGCCATTCTGAGCAACTTTGATTTTTTGACCCTGGACCCCGGACCCAAATTTGAACAGAAACATTTTTTGGTCAAAAATTCTTTTTTATCAAATTTGAAAATACTTCAACTAAAATGCCTTTCAGCAGATTCTGAACAAATAACCTCTTTGCCCAAAACATATATCAGTCTAAAATATTATTTGCATCAGATTTCAAAAAGATTTAGAGCCAATATATTTAAGGAGATTCTAATCATGTTTATTATGTTTATTATCTCAATTATCTAAGTAACTACCGATCTGTCTACATCTCTCTCTCTAGTTAGCTATCCATTTGGCTATTTAACCATCCATCTAGATTTATATCTATTGAGCTAAAATGATACCAAGTACTAACTCAAGTGCGGTGCGACACAGTGCTTCTAAGCATTCTTGTTGTATTAAATGTTGACTCATCCTTGTTTGAAGTAATCTTTATGATTGTGGAGTTAAAATGTTCAAATTTGCTTTCTTATTTTTACTTCTTTTTTTCCTACAATAAATAGTTTGTTCGGTGCACACAAACACACACGCCCTTCGCTGCCTGCACTACCTGCAAGTTCAGAAGTAAGTATGATTTCAGCTTTTTGTATAAATTGTATCAATGTTAACGTCTTTGTTCAGGTAACGCGAGTAATGCTGTTGGTATGTGTTAAGGTGATTCTCTCAGAAATTTGATGGGGTTGTTCAAAGCCATGGCAAATAAAACAATAATTTAAAATGCGATTTTAAAAGTCATCTGCTTGGTGGCTTGGAAATTGTTTTTCACTGTTGATTGCATGCAAATTTTTACAGCCCGCATCCGAAGGATGGTGGAAGGTAATGTTTCAGTCTGCTCAAAGTGGGGGGGGGGTACCACCCTGACTTCCTACCCCACCCCACCCTTTCCCCGGCCAGAACCAGGACAGTGTACCCCTCCCCCCCCCGCCCGGGACAGGTTACGCTGCGTTCGGTATGCCTCGCGCGTTTCCCCGCAGGAGGACTTTCTTGTGAAAATAATTTTACTTGTAGTTAGAAGATTGTGAAGCAGCGTCGTGCGATGGGGCACAGAACAGGAACTTAACGGAGAATGAGGTAAAAAATGTAATGAATTGATGTACCTTCCAGATTTCATGTGCTTAATTTCATAGTATTGATTTCTTTTTAATCAAAACTTATTGCAACCAAACATGTCTCTAAAATACAGATCTAATTTTGTGCAAACGCGTAAAGTGAAATGGTGTTGCTAGTGTTAACGAAGTCAATCTAGCTAATTCGTATGGAAGTGTGATTTGTTCCAGTCCATCCTTACTCGTGGTAGACTCTGGAATATTCGCTATATTCGCGACCGAAGTTTAATGGTCCATTTAGAGCGGCTTTTTTCTCAGCGATTGCAATTTATCCATGCATGTATTTGTACTAAAATCGCAAAAATGGATACACAACGCATTCTTGAACCTAATCGCTAGCATAATAGTATAGCATAACCCATTATCCAACTATTAGTTCAGGCTACAGATCAGGTTGAAACAATCGCAGATCTCAATGGCCCCTAAGGGCGAATTTAAACACAAAAAAGTTTCTGTAAATACAATGTTTCTTTTGATTTTTGCATCTTCTCTGAGTAGGAAGCAAAATGAATTTTCTAGCAAACCATCTGAAAGGAATGTCGCTTTCGCGTTCGGTTTTTGTCAGTGTAAATTGAAGCCTTTTTATTCCTTTCAGGATTATTGCAGTGACATTGCATTCAGACCAGAACCAGAAGGCAGCCAAACAGACCAAGATGACAGCGGCGTATATTCCGTTTGTCATTCTACATTGAGACCAGACCTAGAAGGCAACCAAACATTCAGAAAAGAAACGCTGTTTGGCGAAGAAGTAGACGAACTGTCAGATGAAAATGGGTCCAACTGCTCAGAGTCCCGGACAGTTTCTTTCCCTGACTATAATCTGGAGAAATATCCACCACTTATTTATACCAAGGATAACAGCGGTGATATTTTCCCCAAATTCTTCCCCAAGAAGACCAAAGCAAGATGAGCGAGAGTAAACGGACGAAAAGAAATCTCCTATTCTTTGCTGAATACCACGAATATCTCAGACCAAGAGGTTGAAGATTGCAGTACATGTAAAGTGGATCAAATGCAGCTAAAATGTGATGTCATTAGTGACCAAATGGACGACAGATGGAGCACAAAACTAGAAAGAGACCCGAACAAGTTGTTACTGTACGATCAATCACAACATTTTCCACGAATTGAAGAAGTTCGGGTGGTACAGGCTCCTCCAGCCGAAACGAACGATTCACATAATGCTCCTGAAAATGAAGAAAACAATACAGAATGTCTAGAAAATATTCCTAGTGAAGAGGAAGAAGAGCTTTATGAAGTGGATTATTCTATAACGCCTGATGAAAGACATGACTCTCGAGACGCGGCACAAGGCTCGGAAAGTGGCGACAATTGGATTGGGTGTGCACGAAATACAGATGATGTTGCAGCTATTGGAGCAGAAGATAAGGGTTCTGTGGAAGACGAGTATCAACAAATTGGGGAGGCAGTTGCGGCACAAGATACACATGAGATTGGGAACAATAATGACGCTGCACAACACAGTCCGGGAGGAAGGGCCAGACAAAGTATGGATATTGGTGTAGCGAATGACAGTGGTTACGGGTCTACTGGTTCAATCGATGCCTACCAAAGAGTAACGTTTTCATTTTTGAGAGCCAGTGTCATGCTTCTGGGTTACCGCGGTGCGGGCAAGACCTGCCTGGGCGACACCTTGCTTGAGTTGCCGTTTAAAGATCCGAAGAATACAAGGGAAAGCCAGAGTGAACAGCTGGATGATTTATCTAACTCCAAAGTAGCTGGCATACATGTACATGCGTCAGGTCAAAAATGGACACAATTAGACGAATCTCTTGGTGAAGCATTGACAAAGGACTTGGAAACAAGATTGACTGACGTGATAGCGACGGAAAACTGGAGACGTGAAGAACGAAAACTGACAACGAGGCTGAAAATATTGGATATGGATGGAGAGTTTCCTTTTTATCAAGTCCACCCGACACTGATGTCCACGAGCATGATTTTTCTGCTGGTTATGGACGTCACAAAGAAACTAGATGACGATTTGCCTGAATCAGCATCAGTTAGGAAATGGAAAGAAAAAATTGAATGCCCAAATACACCAAGAAAATTCTTAGACCATTGGTTGGCCAGCATCAGTACATTTTTAAATCAGCATGACGATCCAAGTCAATATGGAACGACTAAGTCCATTGTCCTTGTACTCACACACACTGACAAATTGGACCCAAAGACAAGGAGAGATGAGATTAAAGCTTTTGAAAAGGAGGTACGCTCCCACGTGAGGAAACAACATGCCGCTAAATACGTTGTGAAAACAATCATATCTGTGAGCAATACTGACAGAGATATTTGTCGTGATGAACTTAGAAATCTGAAGGATACAGTCCTAAGAATAGCACAGTCCAAGCCTACGTTCAGTGTTCCCGCTGTGTGGTTCAAATTCGAAGCAGATGTAGTAAAGCATTGTGAAGCCCACAACAAGAAATATTTGAATGTCAGGGAGATGTTACAGTTGTCCGGACCAATTGGAATGTCAAGAGAGCAATTCAAAGAATTTCTGGCATTTCACAAGCAACTTGGTTCTCTGTATTATATTGATGACGAATCGGAGGACTCACTCGTTGTAACCGATCCTCAGTTCCTCCTCGATGCATTCACAACGATCATAGACATGTGGATTCACAGGAGGACTTCACAGTGGAGCCTAACTGACCAAGAAGCCCTAGATACTGACCTTGATGATGGAATATTCTCACAGCAAAATCTGAGTTTAATTTGGGGAAAGCATGACGACACTTGGGATGAAACAGTTTTTGAAAGTCTTACTTTCATCTTGAAATCCTCACTTATGTTTATTCCCTCTGTACAGAAGGATGAAGAAGGAAACATCTTATCAGAAAAGTACATTATGCCCAGCCTGCAGCCCCCTCTAGTAGAACCAGATACTGATGTGCAAGATACAACGGCGCCAAAAACTCTAGTCTATTTCTTCCACACGGCTCAAGAGCAAAGAATGATATTAAATTCAGGATTTCTTCCAAGAGGTTTCCTATTTCTGCTGATAACATCTCTGATGGAAGAAAAAGAGAACAGAGGAAGGTGGGAAAAGATTCAACTGTTCTGCAATGGGGCAACCTTCAGAGCAGGAACTCATGGTGACATCGACATCACAATGTGGACGGATACCTCTATGATTAAACTTAATGTGCTAACCAGTAAACATCAACAGAGCAATAACATTTGTGCTGAAATATCTACAGCAAGGAGCACTTTTGAATACGAAGTCAAACAGCTGCTACAGAACAGATTTAAAAGCTTGCTATGTTCTGTGTGTGTATCACCGTGCCACACAGGCAAGGAAATCTGCCAGTTGAATTATTCTTGCCTGAACATTCTGGGAAGCCTTGGTCAAGTTGGAACGAAACTGCTATGGTCAGCTAGATGTAAAACTCATGGAAAAGAGGCAGAAATGGTCACGTTTAAAGATTGGTTTCACAATGAATTGAACCAGCTATCTAACGAGAATAGTGCAGCAAATAGTGACGAACGCTTCATCAATCATGTCTCCGACAACATTCCTAATGTAGGAACACTAAAGAACATTGCCATCCGCCTGGATATAACAGGTTGCGACGTAGACCGAAGCATAAGTAATTGTCCTAACGATATTAAAGCGGCGTCGTTGAGAGTGCTGATCAATGGATGGTACGAGAAGACGAAGGGAAATCTGCAAAGAGGCTCGCAGAAGTACGAACAACTAAAACGAGCATTCAACGAGGCGGGAGTTCATCATAAAGCTCTTCAGTGAACATGTTCGTCTTTAGAATTGTATGCAATGAACGGTATTCTTGGTACTCTTCCATTTAATAGCACACGGTTTTTTCGAGTCGTCCTGAAATGCTGTTGTTAGTCTGAATAAAAGTGCGGGGGGGGGGGGGACGACTTCGCGGTTAAGTGTTTTGGTCTTCTGTTTTGACCACGGCATATTTTACAGAATTAACTATTTTAAGGGCTTCTTTTGAATTTAAATATGTTGTCCAATGAAGATTGCTGTATACTCCATACAATAACTTACCAAAACAATTGGTGTCACTCTTTATTATTACTGGTGCCACTCTTATTATTGTGTAAAGGGGATGGATAGCATAAAACACAAATCAGCATTAGATGGATTGACAAACCGCAAACGTACCACAGGCAAAGCAGTGTTACCAGTAAGGCAGCAATTGTGCTAGAAAATGGATTGCTGTCATCTTATTGTTGAACGTTTACAATTTACAACTAGTAGTTTTCCTAGCATTTTTATTCACAAGGCAGGACTACGTGAATTAATTTGTCTGATACATTGGTTGCAAAATAAAAAGATCTTTATTTCTTCCCACGGAAGAAGTGCTTGTAGATCACACGTTTTATTACGAACAATATGATATTATTTGTAAAACAGAGCCTCGAATAGATGTCTAAATTGTGAAAAAATGTTATGCTTTGTAAATTTTATGCCGGTTGTAAATGGACTTTTCGAGTATCTTTATATAAATTCTGCAGGTTTAAGATATCTTATTACCAAGAAGCGTGTTGCCAGCATTATAACTGTGCAATAGTAATAGCATTGTGCAGCGAGCGTTTGTATATACATGTATATTGAGAGTTTTTCGTTATATATTTTTCGGAACTGTCAGGTTTGATTGTTGTAAAGATTACAACCATCAAGTTAGATGACTTGAGGGCCTGGAAAACCTTGAAAAATCACAGTACCCTTGTGAAACGTGGAAAAATCCCGGAAATTTGTGACTTTTGGAAAAATGGTATGGCCACGAAAAATGTCAGGCCTCATATTGCTGCTGTGTGTCTAAATTAGTCAAATAAGGTAGCTTTTATGGATGGATAGTGTAGAAGAGATTGTTTGCCCACACGAGACACTTTAAGATTACAGATTTTAATTTCAAAGGAGTTTAAATTCACTTTTAAAATAATGAAAAATGCCCGGAAAATTGCTGGAAAAAACCTGGAAAAATAATTGGATTTTTATAATACCATAAAGGTGGAAACCATGTAGGAGTAGTGAGACATTTGTTAATTCATTTTGTGCAGTGGAAGTATAATTGTCGAATAGTCCTCCCAACAACAGTCATTTTACGACACATTTATGGATGTGAAAACTGTAGTCAAGGTTGCCATGGCACAGGGAAAAAAGTGAATTTGGATGTTACTTTCGAGATAGTGAAAACACCCACCAACACAAAAAAAGTTAAAAGATCATAGAAACATCCCGCTACTACCCTGGTGCATCATTTAATTTTTCAAACGTCAAAATTTCCCTGTAAATACCGTGTGTGAAACAAGCTTTCAATATTTTAGACAAATTCACTACCACTATTAATTCCCGTAAAACTGTAATCGGCTCATTCCATTTCCGAGTTTATTTCTCTGCGATGGTAGTGGAGTGAATGTTATTCTAATACTCAAAAAAGCACAGAGAATTTGATCTTGATTGGATTGTGGCAACGCTACAATAGTGCCTGTAAATCTCGAGTTTTTTACACAGAACGTCATTTTTGACATGCTTGAAATCATGTTGCACTCGATGAAATGTTATATTTTTACAAGAATGTTGCCTTTTAGGACAAAACGTTGCTTCCCGTGAACGGACGTGTAACTTGCCAGTATGTATTATAATCTTTTTCACTGTTTTGTGAAGCCTTTTAGTAAGTTTTAGAATGACCAGCTATCTATTTTTACAATGAATTTACTATGGTTAAAATGTTCTTTTGTTTTATGAATAATTTAACTTTATCTTTGCGGATTAATACAATTGAGCAAATACGACTATTTTATCTGTCAGATCATTTAATCAAAAATTATGTTAAAAGTTTTATTTCATGTTGACATTGTTATGATTTAACATAGATTCAGGTTATTTACAGTAATTATCCGACTAGTAACCGGTGACAGAAATGGCTTCGTGCGTGAATGGTTTCAAATGTACGGAATGGTGCTTTTATTTTGCTATTGAGATAGCACTTGTTTACCGCGGCGAGGCGGAAGGTAATTGTGTTAGGCTAACAGGACAATTCAAACCACATTTTTAATCTATGCTGATCAGTCAACTCAGTGGCTTTCTGTTTCCGCTTCATCATCAACAAGAAAGTCCTCCTGCCTGAACTCAAGAGGCATACCGCCCGCTGCGTAGCCGACCTATCCCTGGAAAAAAAATTTCAAAAAAAAAAATTTCAAAAAAAAAACTTTAAAAAAAAAAATTTAAAAAAATTTTCGGGGGGGGGGGGTACTCAAGACCCCCCCTGGACGGAGT
>JBCAUG010727733.1:0-12173 GCA_038406175.1 Haplosyllis leylae
TGCTGTCACCCCCTGCAGATGGAATCTACATGCTCTGACTGCTAACCCCTCTGAGGAGGTGAACTGGACTGAAGGAAACACAAAGTGATAATAATAATAATAATAATAAAAATTTATTTACTCTTGTTTGATGTACATGTTTCACTAGTTTGTAACGAAAACCGATATTTACAGTTAGTTCTTTTCGACGAGAAATGGAACACCTTAAACTAGTTCATAGTTGTACATAAATATGCATGGTGCCCAGTGTTCTCCAGTTATATAAAATAATTCATCTTTTGATTATCTTTTTTTTTAAAATAAAAAAATGTAACACAATACGAAATAAAGTATATACAATTATCACCTTTTGGTCTAATTTGTTTAAGCCTTAAATGCCGTTCATTTGAGATTACAGTTACTCCCGTTCTGTTGACTTACATTATTAATGTAAAAAATACAAAATAGTGAAAGACCTCTGGAGTATTATAACTGTCTTCGTCAATGTCGCTTCTTATATGATGACGTTTTCGAAAGAATTTTCATAAATGCTGTACAAGAAGATGCCACTTTACTTGATCAATGTTTTACTGATAGTTTCAATAACTTTTTATGTGTTTAGGCTGATCCTTTCACATTTCCTTTACTCCTATCATGTCCAACATATACAAATGTTTACACCTTTCACAGTTTCTAAGATCTTTGTTTACGAATATCATGTACATAGAAGATAAGTGCAATGTTGGCATTCGTTTTGACCCATCATGTACTATTTAATCACTATCCATTTGTTTTAACCTATCATGTACAAGGAGTAATGTGTACCAACTTAAATTGTTTAGGCCTATCATATTCAAAGCAGCTCTTAGTTTTACATTCATACGTTCTAAGTGCACGTTTGGCCTAACGTGAACATAACTCCGTTACTACTACTCGTAGTAAGAAAATTAAACAAGCTTACTCTGTACTTATAAAAGAGCGACAATAAGTTACAATAAATTACAGTCTATATGAGGGGAAAAGTGACAACAACAATTCTCCATAAAAAAGAATTCAAGAAGTCAATCAACACTTTATATCAATAATTTTAACATTATCCGACCTATTCCGTTTCAACCTATAATGTTTAATTTTCACTGTTTCTTGCAGGCATCCAAACTCATATGCCTTAACATCTGCGTATGATGCTTAAATGTTTCACTGCAATTTTTGCACTTGTATTTTTCTTTGTCCGAGTGTGTATACCGATGAGATCTAAGGTTGCGAGGATCAAGCGTTACATAGTCACACTCATAGCAGTGGTATACCACTCCTTCATGTATCTTCCTATGTTTGGTCAAGTCACTTTTCGTGAAAAACCATCTTTCACAGGTAATGCATTGATGACCAGGGTGTCTTCTGTGCGATAGTCTATGGTAAGTCAGCACACTTTCAAAAGGGAAAGATTCACCACAAGTACGGCAAGGGTAATCAAGGTCCTTGTGTAGATAACTGTGCCTATGCAAGGACGACGGATTTGTGAATATAGAGTCACACTTGGGACATTTAATCGGGGGATGTGTGTCTCTGTAGTGATGGTTTGCGGCTGCCTGTGTGTCTGTTCTGAAACCACATATGTTGCACTTAAAGGTGCGTTTCCTTTTCTTTCTTTTTAGCACAAAATGTTTGGTGCTCAGATTTGGCACCTCCTTAGGTTCAACCTTTCCATTTCTTCTATTGCGATTGGTTTCTATGTCTTTATCAGTCAGCCTTGAAATTATCATTCTCGAGATTCTTGGTCTTCTTACAGGTTTGTTCACTTTGGGTTTAACATCAAGTTCTTGTTTAACATCACTAACAGTAAGTTTGTTATCCTCCATAGTATCATTTTTTCCGTATTGTCATTTGGAGGTTCTGGTGTAGTCAGTGTAGATGTAGCATCTAGGGTGTTAAGTTCAGCATCCTTGTTAGCTTCATCATTTTCTTTCTTTTTATTTATTAATTTTTGGGCACGGATTCTGTCAGTAGATGGCTCCTTCATGGAGTTTAGTACCCGCCTGGGTTTGGGTTTGGGGTCACAGTCACTGTCCCAGTCTGGGAATACGTAACTATTCACTTTAGTGGTGCCTTTTCTTAAACTTTCCGCTCTAGATGAGATTTTCAATTTCCTGTCACATAAAGAGTATTTTCTAACTTCCTTCTTGTCTGGGATTGGTTCTGTTTGTTCTTTACTCTCGACCATTTCATCATTTTCACTCGTCAATCCTATATCTGTTAGACTTGAGTATGGGTCAATATTGGCCCATTTCGCTGCCTGTCCAGATAATGTATATATGTCATCTTTAGTCATGTTTTTCACATGTACTTTCCAATTTTTATTTCTAGCATCTTCTTTCCATAAGTCTAAGATGTCTGATTCTTGGTATGGAAGAGTTTCATCACTGTCCAGCTCTCTTTCAGGTGGGGCAGATACCGTAGATGTAACTGGCATGTTATGTAACATGGGTAATCCTGCCTTTAGGCATCCTACCATGGCATCATACCACCTATTTTTTGGGATTACATTATATTTGCCAGTTGCTTCACTCGAGTCACTCTGGTTTAGGCCTATCACACTGTCTTTACTTTCGTTTGCACCTATCATTGTTTCATCTTCGTTGACGTTTACACCTAAAGTGTCATGTCTGTTCGATTTATCACTATGCTCGTTAAAACCCATTGTGTTTCCTTCATTTATATTACTGTTATCACCTATCATGGCAGCTCCTCCTATCTCTACTATGTTGGTATTGTTTTCACCCGTCATGTTCATTCCAGTGTGCGCACTATCCACATCCACACTTCCATTTGCCTTTCGTGTCATTCTCTACCGGACTTTCTCTCCTGTTCACGACAGCATCACTTGGCTCTTTTTCATTTTCTACCGTCTCTGTTAGCACAGCTACTTCAGTTTAGTCATCATTTGTATTCACTGTAACAGGTTCCGTTGTTATGTTGTTGTCATTTAATTTTAAGGGAGCAAGTTCACCTGTTTCTTCCGGGAGGATAATTTCATTCTCAGGTTGTGTAATACAATCATCAGGAATAATATTTTCGGTATTATCGTTTATTCCTAAAATATTCACATTTACTTCATACTCACTGTCCTCTGCGGGCACTGTACTGCTATAGACACTTTCTGAGTCATCCTCTTTTGTTTCTTCATTTCCAACTGTTAAGTTTTCTTTTATTTCCTCATTCTCGTTGGAGTCGGAGAATTTATATCCATACCTTTAGTGATTTCTTTTGAAGTGGTCATGTCTAGGGGAGCAATGTCATCTCCTATGTTAGAGTCTGATGTGTCTACTTCATAAGTTGGCACTGCAGTCACTATCAGTCCATGCGGTACACTGAATGGTTTCATCCTCAATTCTCCATACAGGTTTTTCCCAAGCAGTACTAGGTGGATATGACATATGTCATGTAACCTTTCAGCTTCTATTGGGCTGTCTGTGCCCACCGTAGACCAACACCTCATAATGGTATATATGATTACGTGTCTGTGATAGGTTCGCGCCAATGTGTAAATCATGAGCTCGTCGGCAAATGTTACACTGAGTTTCATACGATTTAGCCAAGAGTCAATATCATTGGATTGCATACCTAAAAAAACATGTCCTACCACCTTGTACAACTTCTTGTCTTCCTCTATTCTGTCACAGATATCCAGTCTCACATCACTTGCTTCCATCCCACTATACGCTCCAAAAAGTTCAAACATCTGGTCACTATTAGGCTTCCTATTCCTGTAGCCCTTTCGCGTATCCAACCAGTATTCTTCACTAAGCCGACATTTGTGAAAGTCACCACTGTTTATGTATTCCGATTTAGATACATACGGGATAATATTGGTATAATTATACCGAGAAATCATGCTAAATAGTTCAGCTGTGATACTTCTCTTTTCCGCCATTTTCATGGTTTTGTTTTTTTTGCCTGGTATATTGACCGGTAACTGAAAGTTCCCCTGGTACAATTCTTATGAGTTTTAATCTTCACAATGTCAGTTAGAATTGTCTTTTATACCAGTGTTGTTGTCATAGGGAGAGTTAGTATGGGAGTAATTTGAACCTTTCATTGATATATAGAATGTTTACACTTGTCATGATATACATTTTCAATGTTTATTCATATCATGGACATAAGGGTGATATGTATTCCCGTTTATACCAATCAAATGAATACTAATAACATGGTTTCCACCTGACATGGATTGTCTGAGGAATTTGATTAAGCCTATCATGATCATTATTTCAACAATGCAGCTAGATGGGGATGAGTTGTTTCAACCAATCATGATCTACACATTGAACATGACAACCACAATTGTTTATACCTATCATGATAATCCGTCTTCCAAACAAACAATGTTTACACATATCATGGTCAATACAAGCTAGAGTACATTGTTTCAACCTGTCATGGTAATTTACTTGACACATAATAAGTCGATTGATTCAACCTATCATGATACGTATTATGACGGACATTATAGTCAATGCAACTACCGGTTTATACCCAAAATGGTTATTACTGCAATATAAATCTCTTGCATTCTTTACTGAACAATTTGATATTGGATATATTTTTAATTTCAGCTGGAAGTGCTTGAAAGGAAATGATAGACTGACAAAATAAACTTTTTGAGTAATCTTTTGTTTTGGCCAGAGGTAAGTTTGGGATATTTTTATTTCTGGTATGGTACCGATGTGTTTTATTCAGATTAAGGCCTGAGGGGTCGGTGGTTGTAGCCTTTTTTATTGGTAAAGGTAATTCATCCTTTACAAGCTTATATGCAAACTTGTTATTTTCCAACAAAATGATTTGCTTGACAGTAAGAAATTCTTCATTTTTTATTAATTTAGTACATTTTTTATTTATGTTTTCCAGAGATTTTAGTTTACTGCTCGAGATCCTATTACCCCATACTAATATCCCATAGCTCATGTTACTGTATATTTGTGCATAATAAAGTACTTTCATCGCATGGTCAGTTAGGTGGTGCTTTGACATATTCATTAGATTTTTTCTTTGACCAAGTTTTGTGAGTAATTGTGTGATATGATGATTCCAAGAGAGAGTTCAGTCTATATATATGCCTAAAAATTTGGTTTTATCAACTATGTTGATATTGTCTTCTCCTATTTGTAGGAATTTAATGTTAGAGTTTCTGTTCTTTGTATGGAACAATATTCCTACTGATTTTTTCATATTCAGCGTAAGCTTGCTTGCAAGGAACCAATCACTCAATATATTCAGATCATGCTCTAAGCACCACCCCAGATACCTTTCATTTCTATGTGAATGATATATAGTCGTGTCATCTGCGAACAAGATCCCTCTGCAGAGCTCTAAATTTAGGTACAAATTGTTGCAGAAAATCAAAAAAAATTAATGGACCCAAGCATGAGCCTTGTGGGGCCCCATATTTTATGTCGCTTGAACTTGATAATGTTTCTTCCCCACTGAGAGTCTGTATCTTGACTCTTATGGTTCTGTCCTTTAAATAGCTATTAAACCAATCTAGAGCAGTGCCTCGAATTCCATATTGATCAAGTTTTTTCAAGGGAATGGAATGGTCTAAAGTATCAAAGGCCTTAGAAAGGTCTAGGAAGACTGCCATAGTATGTAATCCCTCTTCCTTGCCTTTCAAAATATGTCCTACGAGTTCTGAAACAGCGTTTTCACAACTGTGTTTTTATCTAAATCCATACTGGCTAGTAAATAGCTGTTTAAACCTATCAAGGAAGTTATACACTCTTGTGTGAATTAATTTTTCAAGAATCTTTGAAATGGTGATTAGGAGTGATATTGGTCTAAAGTTGGTAGTAAGATGTTTGTTACCACCCTTAAATAATGGGATAACGACTGATTCCTTCATAATCGAAGGAAACAAACCCTCCCGCATTGATAAATTACACAGAATAGTTATTGGTAAAAGTATACTTCCACCTATGCTTTTCAATATTTTGTTGCTAATTCTGTCATGACCCGAGCTAGTCTTGTTTTTCATATTTCGTAGAATTTTGTCAATCTCCACTGGAGTACTTGGCTCAAGAAATAGACTTTGTTCATGTCTATGTATTTTACTAATGTACTGGTTCACTGATTTATGGCTGTTTTGCATGTTTGTAGCAAGGTTTGAACCGATCGTGGCAAAGTAATTACAGAAACCATCTGCTATTTCTTTGGAGTTGTACCTATGGATACCATCGACAGAGATATAGTCAATCAGGTTATTTTTATCATTTATCTTTCCAATAGCACCATTTATAATTTTCCAAAGTTTTTTTGTATCCGATTTGAAATTTGTACACATATCCGTGTAGTATTTTAATTTCGCTTTTCTCTTTACTTTTTGCAGAGTATTTCTGTACTGTTTGTACATAAAATGGCCCTCCTCATTCTTGTTGAAGAGAGTTTTTTTGTAAAGAAGTAATTGCTTGTTTGAACTTTGAATAATGCCTTTAGTAAGCCACGGTTCTTTTAATATATATTTTCTTGGTAACCGTACATACTTCTCTGGCATGATGGAATCCATATGTGACATAATTTTCATGTGAAATTTATTAAATTTTTCATCCAAGTCTACGTTATTACTTCTTTCTGCAGCCACGAGCCAGTCCCAATTTTCATTTTCCAAATTTGAATTTAGTCGTTCTAATTGCTTTTCTGAAGTATCTCTTTTTTTACGAATACTGGTTTTTTTCCAGTCTCTTTCATACCCTCTAACGATAATATACATGGTAGGTGGTCACTAATATCACTTACCGGAACGGCACTATTTGTGCTTTCATACAAAGACATACTAACAAAAATGTTATCTATTAATGTGGCTGTACTTTTTGTAATTCTAGTAGGCCTTGTTATTAGTGGGATAAGTTGTTGTGCTAGTACTGTCTCTACAAACAGACTAGTGTTTTTATGTTTGTCTTGTTTAATGAAGTCAAGATTGTGATCTAATCCAACAATAAGTCTTTTATTTTTCTCCTTGTTAACAGTCTTCGTAATTTTTTCAAATGATTTTATGAAGCATGTTTCATCACTATTTGGTGGTCGATAGAGTGAAACCGCTATGATTGAAATATTTGGTAATTTTATTTCCACCGCACATGATTCTATATTTGCATTGTTTATTTGTAGATCACATCTTGACTTGCTATTCAATTCTTTATTTAACAAAATCGCCACACCACCCCCTTTTTTATTTTGCCTTTCGGTACCATAGTAATCATAACCTGGAAAACATATCCGTTGTATGTTGTTTTTATTTAACCAGGTTTCTTGCAGGAAAACTATGTCATATTTGTTTTTACCTGAAGTCTTGTTTAGGTTTTCTAACAAAGCATGTTGCTTACTTATTATCCCTCTTATGTTTTGTTGATATACTAGTAGGTCACTGGCTTTGCAGTCCCACAGTTCACTACCATCAATATTTACATAATCACAACAACCCTTTAAGTGATCCGAGTCAATATCTACTATCGGGAGGTCTCTCTTTTCATGTGCATGTTCTAGATCTATTCGAGGAGTAAGACACATTTTAAAACCATGCAATTTACCTGGATTCTCACAGGTGATAAGAAATGACTGTGGACGACAATGAAATGCACAACAAGTTGAAATAGAAAATACCAATAGATTGAACATATGACAAACACTAAGATAAACAAATAAGAAGAACGTGTAGGAACTATAAGGTATGACATAATAATGAAACTACACAGTTGTGGTGACTTGATTAAGGTTCCAGAGGCTTGTTAGTAAGGTACTAGTCATAGAGTCAAATAGTCATGTGTCTGTTGTTTTAACTCATCATAAAACTTTCGCTGTGATGGTTTAAACTTATCATGACCATAAAGTTCACATAAACCTTTGTTGTTTCAGCCTATCAGGGCTATTAAGATCCATGATCACTTTAGTCCATTTAGACATATCATGTATCGCATTACGTTGATAATGATTGTTTAAACCTTTCATGTTGGTCTTACAGTCTTTGTTTCAGCCCATCAGGGCAATCAGGATACATGATCACGTTAGTTCGTTTTGACCTATCACGTATCACATTACGTTGATAACGCTGATTGTTTGAACCACTCATGCTGTTTATACATGGTACGTTTAAACATATCATGTTCTGAGATGGTAATAAACTAGAATAGACCTTCCCATTTATACCAGTCATGTCATCACTTGATATTACGTTCAAACCTATCATGTTCCATGAAATTCCAGACAAACTCACATTGCTAGTTTATGCCTTTAATGGTGAATATGTAACACAATGGAACGGTATGGAGTTCAACTAGGAGAGGTTGAAGAGTGCTGTCTGTTTGCACCTTTAATGGTTCTAATCCAGTTTCGTATATCATGAAGTATCTCACCTAAGATGCCTTGGTTTTTCCAGTATCTGGTTTTAAGACAGTTCTTGTCATATAGGGAGATTCCGGTTCCCCACAGATCATCGTAGCAGGATTCAATAATAGTTAGTTCTCCTGTGTTCTCTAGGAGTTTCATTATGTCAGGATTCTGCACAAATTTGGCCTTTATTCCTTCTAGGCATAGTTGTTTGGCATTTTCCTTCCAGTTCTGTTTGTCGAAGTTCTTTTTTTTTTTTAAAGCTTTTACATTCTAATGCAGTTTGGGTTTGTAGTATTTCATCTGCTGTTGATGTATCATTGAAGTGTCAAGCTTTGACATATTGTATGTACTGTTCACTACTGTGATAATTGATGTCATTGTAAGTGAATTTGCAATTATAGAAATTGCTAAAAGGGTTCTGATTCCCAAAGAACCCAATTGTATTATCGTCACTTACTGTGCTGATATTATAGCCGCTCAGGTCATCTGGTAGGGTCTGCAGGTTATCAACTGTGTACTTCTTACCCAATATGAGTCACTCCATCTAGTTTACACTTCCCTTTGTAATGTTCCTTTTTCCTTGCTGCCATGAGATATGGTCGTAGAATTTTTCGTTTCTCTTCATCCTGCTCATTGTATTCCCGATCAACATAAACACCTCTCTTCAGTGACTTTTTCCTCTCTAGCAGCATATCGGCATCAGATTTGTTGTTGAAGGAGATACAAATCGGTCGAGCTTTCATTGAGTTGTATCTTCCTATTCTAGTAGTTCCTTTAATGGGAATCTTCCTTGCAATGCTGTGTTTGTCTTCTTCACTCTCCGCCAATACGGTATCCGCTATGGCATTTATTACTAGTTCTCTGGTAGCATTGTCGGTTTCCCAGGCTCCTTCTTTTATTCCGTTCATAATAATGTTACTTTCCATGATTTTATGCTCCAATATTCGTAGTCTGTTATTAAGCTTGGCATTCTCTTCTTCAATCTTCTTTATACGAGTTGTTAATATTTTTTTATCCTTCTGTAGGGTGTTTATTTCTTTAGCACTTTCTTCCCATTCTTGCTCATAGTGAGTCGATTGATACTGGTTTGCAGAGGCTTAATCATGTTTTGCATGTTTTCCGTTAGTCTTGCTTCCATTGCTTTTAGTGCTTCTGTTATTGTCTTACTGTCTTCTGCCATTGTCATTGTTACTTCATCCTCTTCTTTACTGTCTAGTTTTGGTTTTTTTTTAAGTTATCATTTGCTCATCCGAAGTTTCCATCGATTGTTCTATCTGTTCTGGATTTTTAATCGCGTTGTGAGTATGTTTTCTTTTCTGTGAGGTACTAGGTGAGGCGGAGGTCCTTCTATGTTTATGATCTTTTAAGGCCTTTGGGGTACGTGATCTAGCCGATCTTTCCTGTCCTGTTGTTCTATCAGGAGAATTTACAAATCCTAATAGGTTTGATTGCACAGTGTCTTTAGTTTTCTGACTGCTCATCATGAACATATATTTTTAGACCTATCACACACGCAATGTATTCAACACATCTGTTTATTATTTGTTTACACCTGTCATGACCTATTTTCCTAATGGTCATTTTTACCTGTCATGTTTTGATAACGACTCTCATCTAGTTTTTGCTTGTTTATACCCATCATATATTCCTTTTTGATTTATTCCATGTCGTAACTGTTACTGATACCATTCTTGTTTATTCCTATAATGCAGTTATATTTGTGCCTGTTAATCCATTTGATTCCTTTTCAGTATGTTTTGTTTCTATCCTTATATTTTATCGCTCACTGATTAATCCAATTGTTATAATCCAACTAATCCATTGTTCTTTATGTTTATATAATCCACTTCTTTGATCCTTTACTATTCATAATCCTTTATACCAGTTTTTTAGCTTCTCATCACCTCTAATCAGTTGTATTTTGCCCTTATTAATCGAGCATTTGACGTTGTGCCACCATGATACACATTATTGACATTGAAGATCCAGATCCAGAATAGTAAAATAGTTAATATTGGTGACAGTAGTCACCTATTATATCTGTGTGACTGAAAATACTATTTTTCCACATATTTAGGTCGTAAAAATAATGCTGTCAACATGTACAGATGGAAAAGTTGAAAAAAAAAGTTGTTGGTAGAAATTCAATTTTAGGAAGTCAAAAACAGAGCATGATGACCTTTGATGTTGATATGAGTTAACAGAAACACCATGTGACAACATCTGACACAAAAGCGGAACTTGTTGCAATCATTGTTAAACGATTGGAAGCATGTCACTCTGTGGTGACATGTTGATCGTGTAAATAGATCAGTATCCACAAGATGCCCACACTTGCTGAGGGTAAAATAATTACGTAAACGGGTTCCGATAAATCCCCAAATGGAAAAAATCATGATCAGATGCCACCCCTTGACAGCCTCAGTACATGATCAGATCCCACCCCCTGACAGCCTCACGATCAGATCCCACCCGGTGACAGCCTCAGCGCATGCGCGTGATTACTTTGCAGTTTTGAACAGGAAGAAGAAACGTGGAGCCTTCATTGCCATCATTTTACCGCATTAAAGGCTGAACTTAACATCAAAATCAAGGTATGCTTCAATCACAAACCACTAGTTGTTGTGGCAACGAGATACGTTTGAAACGTCTGCAAACTGAAAGCTGACTCCCTATTGAATGGGAGATCAAGGTTTATGCGCTGGGAGGAAGCCTTGATAACAGACTTTGGTGACGAGAAATGTGTGGCAATCATGATGGACGCAATAGCTGATGTGAAGTCTAGAGCCTTGTTTGAAGCAGCAGAAAAGGGCCGTGAAAGATGTGTTGAAATACTGATACAAGCAGGAGCTGATTTTAACATTGTTGATAAGGATGGTATCAGTGCTTTAATGTCCACCGCTGAAAATGGACACACGAAATGCGTTGAGATATTGATAACAGCAGGAGCTGATGTTAACATACACAGTCGTAATGGTTACACGGCTCTTATGAAAGCAGCACATTCTGGTAGAGATAAATGTGTTGAACTGTTAACAGCAGCAGTAGGAGCGAACATTAACACCAAGGGTGGAAAATATGAAGAAACGGCTTTAATAATGGCATCAAACCAAGGTCATGATAAATGTGCTAAAACTTTGATCCGAGAAGGAGCTGATGTGAATTTACAAGATACATGTGGTGACACAGCTCTGATGATAGCAGCAGATGGAGGTTATGATAAATGTGTTGATACCTTCATCCGTGCAGGAGCTGATGTAAACATACAGAATAAATATGGTTACACAGCTCTAATAGAGGCTGCACGATACGGTAACAGTACATGCGCAAAACTCTTGATTGAAGCTGGAGCTGATCTGAATATACAGAATGATGGTAGTTATACAGCACTAATGATGGCTGCACATTGCAGTGATAGTACAAGTGTAAAACTCTTGATTCAAGCCGGAGCTGATCTCAACATACAGAACAATATTGGTCATACAGCACTAATAGTGGCTGCACGTTGGAATGACAGTACATGTACAAAACTCTTGATTGAAGCAGGAGCTGATGCGAACATACAGGATAAAGATGGTTATACACCGCTAATATGGGCTGCGTGCTGCGGTAAAAGTACCTGTGCAAAACTCTTGATTGAAGCAGGAGCTGAACTGAACACACAGAATAAATATGGTGAAACAGCGCTAAATACAGCTCGTCAGTTTCTAAGAGCTGAAGAATATCAGAAGTTGTTATTTGCAGGGGTCGTAGAGTTTGCATTATTAATGCATTTTGCATTATTTCAGCGTTTTTGAAGTATATTGGCCTTTTCC
>JBCAUG010727744.1:0-12172 GCA_038406175.1 Haplosyllis leylae
GGGAAAAATGAAAAAAATACTGGAAAAGTCAGGGAAAAGTCAGGGAATTTCATCAGAGGAAAAAAGTGGGAACCCTGCTTAGCACTCCCTAACATGTTAAATTAACCAGTGCATTATTATGCAACGGTAAAGGCATTTGTTTGTGATTCCAGGTAAAATGAAAACACGTTTGTAAGAAATTACCACTCTTATGTGTGAAGTGTTACTGCTCATTCCATGATATCAGAACAGACAAATATTTAGAGGCGGAGATAGCAATATTTACAAAGGTTTCCGATGAAAAGCGGGTATCAGTAGATCGCAATGAGTCTGCAGCCTCAACATGATTCATATCATGTTTATAATATGCAAAGGTATACCCGTACCTATTGTATAAGGATCTATTTACAGAAATACATGTATTTCAATAGTGAATTTGTGTCGCTTGAAATGTTCCATCTCCTGCTTCATAATAGAATTTTTCTGTTTCGGTAAATCTACAACACCAACTAGTTGTCTATTTTCAAATGTATAGTTTTATTTTAGGACAGTTTTTAGTCGCTCCTGCTGCTGAAGCAGAGCGACTTACCTTCTCACTATGTTGTCTGTTTGTTTGTTTGGTTGGCTGCTTGCTTGCTTGCTTGTAGACAGAAAAGTTAATTTCAACTATGACACCAGATGGCTCTCCATCCTAATGACACCACAAGTGCTAAATGACACCACATATGCTATGAAGCAGATATTTGAATGCTAGAAACAGATATTTGATATTACTATAACTTAGTGCAGGTGCGACACAATGCTGGTAGGCATTCTTGTTATAATGTTTCTGTCATGAGCAATTAACGCAGTGTGTGATCCGAACCATGCTGAATTTGAACCGGTTTTTAAAAGGTAACGTTGACGTTGACCAAGTTAATTATCAATTTTCAATTGTAACTTATTTTGTGTATTTACATTGCAGTATGTTGGTTGGAGCTCCGCGTGATAATGTAACAGATCCATCAGCGCCTTCTCAAGTACGAAACATCAACAGTCCCGGAGTCATCTATACGTGTCCTGTCTCCTCCTTCACCGACGATTGTGAATCAGTAGAGATTGATAGGGAGAGTAAGAACGCATTTCAGTCTGAAATTATTCAAATTGAATGGTAATAACAAAAACACCGTTGCCAATCAGTTTCAAATGAAGATATTATGCTTTTTTATGTTTTCTACTTCAGTTCCCCGCAAGGGTGAAGTTAAAGATGGACAGTGGTTGGGAGTATCCGTACAGAGCCAAGGGACGGAGGAGGGAAAAGCAGTGGTAGGTTGTTGATATTACCAATTGAACTTAATCTTACGACAATTTTAATTTTATCAAATTGAACATCCGCATGCGATAGATAATACAAATTAATTCTTGTACTCAGGCGTGCGCACACAGATTTCGAATGTCTGGGCCAGGGTATGATCATGGCCCAGGATTATGCATTGTGATGTCCAACGAGCTGGATGAAGATGACTTTTTAGAGCCATGTTCTGGTAAACCAAAAGCTGAAGGGCACGGACAGTATGGTTTGTGTCAAGCAGGAACTAGTCTGGCTGTCAGTGATGTAAGCAAACAACTTCCTTTGATTTTAAAAATTACTTCTGCATTGCTGATGTACAATGGAGGAAATGTAATACATGTGGGAAAAGAGGAAAGAAATCCCACGAATTGAAATACTGGCACAGAGTTCTGAAAAGAACGGAAAATGATGCATTTTTATGTCTGTAGGATGGAGACGTTTTGATAGGAACTCCTGGTCCTTACAATTGGAGAGGCTCAATATTTAAAAATATCATCAGGGAGTCATTGACAGAAACTAGAAAGTGGTATCAGAGTCCCGTTGAGGATCCTTTGGATGAAGATGATCCTCGACCGACGCCAGCTACTGGCTACTACTCCTACTTGGGTACGAAACAGTATTCCAGAACTTAAAAAAGACTTACATATTTGTAATCAATATTAAAATATTTTTTGATTTGAGAAGAAATAATATATGGCCCAGTGAACGTTAGCCTCTAATAATTCGCGCAGGAATGTCTTCTAAAATTGGGAACATACTTGGACACAAGACTTATGTGACCGGAGCACCAAGGTCTAACAAAGCAGGCGAAGTGTTGCTGTTTTCGCAGGGCAGTGACATGCTGACGATCAAACCTGAGAACAGGATACTTGGACAGCAGTTCGGCTCAGGATTTGGACACGATATAGCAGTGATTGATCTCAATGCTGACAAGTACAACTTTTTATCACGTTGTAATAATTTAAGAAAATAATGCCATTTAAAAAGTCTTGAACGGGTTAATTTCCTCAGTAGTTTCGACAGAAACAACTGTTTTCTATTTTCAGAAAGGACGATTTGGTGGTAGGAGCGCCTTTCCTGCATAAAGCAGGCGTTGGAGGTGCGGTCTACGTCTACATAAACGGTCCAAAAGTAAGCAGCATTTACGCAAGTTACTTTCCGCATATTCACAGATTGTATGCACTGATATTCTTGTAGTAATGTCTGGTCTTCTCTGTTAATAGGGTATAAATGCAAATACGAAACCAATTGTGATTGAAAGCAGAAAGATGAAAGAATCGGAATGTAGAGCGCTGGATTGTACAAACGCAAGATTTGGTGCTGCTGTGGCAAACATCGGCGACATTGACCTGGATGGATTTCAAGGTATTTGTCAGTTATGATACATTTGCAAGAACTATTTTGACTGACTTCAAAGCCAATAGAAAGTTGTCCTGAGTACTGCCTAATGGCATATTTTAACTGTTATGTTACATTTCTTTATACGTTAGATTTGGCAGTAGGAGCTCCTTTTGAGGGATCAGGAGCTGTGTATATCTATCGTGGAACTGCTAAGGGAATACGTACACCACATTCCCAGCGAATTGCTGCGTCGGACCTCTTATCTGCTCGACCACTTGCCTCATTCGGTGCTTCAATATCTGGCGGGGTGGATATGGATAAAAACGGGTTTGTATTTCAATTCTTCGCTTGAACACGCACTTCGATTCAGTTATTACTTTAATGAAGTAAGATCTAGTAATCATAACTAAAGTGATTCATTTGTTTGCTCCAACAGGTACCCAGATATTGTGGTTGGAGCTTACGACACCAACAAGGCGTTGGTTTTGCGGTCACGCCCAGTTGTCAACATAGAGACAATCATGCAGAACTATCCGGAGAAAATTAACCCGTCAGAGACAGAATGCGCACAAGATGCAAAGAAACAAATTTGCTTTGACCTCAGAGTCTGCTTCCGGTTCTCAGCTAAGCCTCTTGACAGGTAGCTCCATTGAAGACGTCGCTTTATTTACTTTGTCGTGAAACTACAGTTTGTACGAAAAACTAATATAGATGATAATTTTCTTTGCCAAGTGACTACTGAATAACCTAAATTTGCATTGTTGCAATAGAAGAAGACATGAACAAATATGTTTCTAATGAAAAGAGAAAGAACTTCCAAAAGGAAATACTCTTACAGCTACGTTTACTTTGATATTTGTCTTTATATGCAGATTTACCGGCAAAATAGATATTGAGTACAAGTTAGAGGTAGAACCAGAGAAAATCAAACCTCGAGCTTCATTTAAAGGGTCGCTACCTGGGCAAACACACATCATTGAGAAGAGTATGAAACTGCATGAACAATCATCTAGCGAGTTCAAGTGTAGAGAACACTTAGTCTACATCGATGTAAGCACACCTTTAATCATCTTCACCTTGAAAATTCTAGATCGGGAATGGAATTTTGTGAACGAAGTTGTTTTGCATCTTATTTCTTCAATGAATTTCATTTCAGAAAAACAACAAGGATTTCTTGAACCCGATCTTTTTTGAGTTGACCTACAAGCTTAAGGACGAGGGTGTGCCTACTATGTCCCCTGGCCAAACGATGCCAGATATTAATAATTACCCTGTCCTTAACGAGCAGGCTGCTAAACAAGATTTGGGGGTAAGAAACTAATGGCAGCAATAGGAAATAGATGATGTATATCGTCGAGGAAGCCTTGTGGACGAATTTCACCACGGACCATTTCTTAAATATTTGAGCCATATTAGATTTTTTTTGTTAAATTTATATGAAAGTACGTGTAAATTATGTACTGGTGTATGTCGTCCAATGATTTGTAATATCTTGCATAATATTCTACAGGTACACTTTGAAAAGGACTGTGGAGTTGACAATGTTTGCCAGTCCAACTTGGCAGTTTTTGGCAATTTGCAGCTTGATTTGTAAGTGTATTTGCTTCTTAAAAATAAAACCACTCACCAAAGACACGTTCTCCAAAATAGGTTGCGAAATATAATTGCATACTCATACATGCACAGAGATGAGACCGGGGTTCCTCTTCTGCGCGTTGGTGAACAAGACGAAGTGCGATTATCCATACGAGTGAAGAACCAGGGGGAGGACGCCCACGAAGCAGAACTCAGTGTATTGCTTC
Organism: Haplosyllis leylae; assembly: GCA_038406175.1. Taxonomy (NCBI): domain Eukaryota; kingdom Metazoa; phylum Annelida; class Polychaeta; order Phyllodocida; family Syllidae; genus Haplosyllis; species Haplosyllis leylae. The sequence goes on from JBCAUG010727744.1 coordinate 4,453, forward strand.
CCAAAGCACTACCTTTTATGAACTCGGAGGTAAACTTTGCTTTCTATTTATTGCGGAGATAGAAAGCTTTAAATTTTTTCACTTAAATGTTTTCAAACAAAGAGTTCAAATGAATGATTAACTGTCTTTAGTAATCTACTAATCTGCAGTTACTTCTGTGACAGCTGGAGGGAATACAGTTTTTTTTGGACGTTTTGCTTATTGCTAATTGTAGCCTCGAATAGGATGCGATTACAAGGTTTTGGAGGATGACGAGGATTACAACCTTGTAACCTGCCCTGTAGGTAACCCCATGAAAACAAACCAGGAACAGAGGGTTGTGTTCCGTCTTGATGCCAAACAGATCACGGCTGTACAGAGGATAGTAGATATTCATCTCCGAGTCAATACGTAAGTATCAAATTAAATTAGAAACCAACATTACAAATATACAAATATTTAATAACAACTGTATCAAAAGAACTAACACGAAACAGAACGAAAACTTGCTCAAAAGATGGTACATCCTTTCGGTGTTTGTTGGGAAGTTGGAACATACTTGTGGCGAAGAAATTTTTGTTTTCTCGACTGCAGAAAGGAACGATTTTTGTTTTCTCGACTGCAGAAAGGAACAATAAGTTGTAAGTCTATCGGTTAGTGCTCACACATGCGTTCTATCCAATTGCTGTGCAGTTGGACGAACTGAGTTCCAAGACCAAATGTTTATCAAAACGGCGGGGAGGGAAAAACTAATTTGTACACTTTGGCTTGATGTACATTTCACAGTTTTTATGCCGTTGATGGAAAGTTGGACAAATCTCCTAGCTTCATCCATACCAAAGTGAAATTAACTAATTTTGTTGTGGGCTAGATGTTAACACATATTTGATGTTTTTACTCGAAAAGGACGTCCAAACAAGCTCCAGTATCATTTGTATTGGGCAGGAAAAAGTCTGGGTAATTAATTGTTACCCCAGTATACATTATGTCCTGTAAATAGTTAATACGTATGAAAGATGTTTCACGATTGTATTATTGTGAAGTGACTGCCCTTTAATTTATGTTGTACAACATAAATCATTGTACAAACATGAAATTAAACTGTTGTCAATATTTAATTTTCAATATTATTTTTTATCTGTAACAATGATGATTTAATTTTTCAATGTTTTCACCTTTATCTATTAAGAGTCTGCATTTTAACTGACTGAGATTTGCATGTGTCCACAACATTAAAGCTAAGTCGCAACACATTGGTGTTTTCTTGTATGATTTTGTCGTTCTGTGCAGAACGGCAAAATTATTTTATAAGGATTTTAAAATTAATTATGAAATTACTAAGCCGCTTCTTCATTTGAAGTAAGGTGAATGTGCATTATGTCTTGTGTGCTTGGCATACAGGTTGATTTTGCGTCATAAGTTACAATGAAGCTTTAGTGTGGAAAATTCCAAGCTCTGCTACTAATCAAACACGAATATGATGTTAATTAGTCAGGAAGATTGTACTAAATTACTTAATAACTATTTTAGAACCAGCACAGAAGCCGATGAAAGTAACAACCTGGACGTATTGAGCGTGAGGGTTCTGATTGAGACTGATATGGTTGTCCGGGGGTACGTACCTGCGCTCTGTTAATGTGAGGAGTTAAATGATAAAATGATTAAAAAAAAATGTGAAAGTGAATTGGTTTGCTATCCATTTCTGACGTATTTGCATTGCAGTCAGTCACATCCTACAAACGTGTTCTATGGAGGAGATGTCTTGGGTGAAAGTGCAATCAAGTATGAAGATCAAATCGGGCCCATGGTCGTGCACAGCTACGAGGTATTCAGCATAATTCATTCAGTCGCACACTAATTTTTACCGAAGGCCTACTTTTAATTACCCGGTGTCGTCAAACTATATTGTGTTTTCCAGATTGTGAATTATGGACCTGGTACAGTCAGCGCAAGTACAGTTTTAATCCACTGGCCTTATGAAGTAGAAAATGGTTATGACCAAGGAAAGCATTTGCTTTATCTGATGGAAGAACCCACGGTATTCAAACTTATTACAAAAATAGATTAGCGTTAATTTACGGTAAAAGGAAAAACCAGCTTGCAAAGAGAGTTCAAAATCTCTAGGGACATGGCTTGAGTAATTCACGTAGCCATGGTAATGACGCAGTCACACTTCAGCTTTGTGGGAAGAGAAAAATATTCCTGATAGTTGTCGGTCTCGATAGTTCGGTCATTTGGACCGACAGTCTGATCAGCGACTATCATGTGTATCGGTCTCACATGTCGGTCCCTGAAAAAGACAGAGAGAGGATTTACCGGTATGGAAGCTGCTGGAGTGAGGTAAATCTGAGGACACCATCACACATAGGGGACAAATTATGAAAGGGACGGGACATTTTAAAACCCATGTCACTCGAATCCGGAAGTGGGATATCGGTGGCCCCACAAAAGGACCAGTATTCTCCAAAGTTCTTAAAACAAATCCATGGCAATACGTTGTTCTTCCTTTTTAACGTAAAAAGGATATTTTTTAAAAACAATATTTTCTTCCCTCAGATCGATCATCCAGGAAAATGTGAAGTTGATCCAAGAATGATTAATCCGCTGAGGGTACAGGTGAGAAGAAATTTTGACTAACTACTTAAAAAATAACGATACGACGTTTACGCTATGTACTAACGTCTGTAGAGGAGGAATTTAATTGCACACAAACATTTCGTCCAACATTTTAAGCTGGTCAAGTACAACCATGTTCAATGTAATAAGCATAATAAAACATTCGGGCATAATGGAGACTTTGCGCACATGAAAGCAGTTATATTTACCATCTTAAGGGGACACAAATTATTTATGATTTTGTTACATTGTTGTGGTGAAGCAACTAATCCTTCTTATTTTACTAACAATTGCTCACGCATTGCTGGCTACAGCTTAACGATACCTCCATACTGGACCATATCAGCACACTGCACAAGATTCAAAAAGTTGTTGACGTAAGTTCAAGAAGTGCCGGAACTTATGTGGAATCTTTAGCCTTTGTGTGTTGTGCTGCAAATCTAGTCATGCATGAATTACTCTGTAGATGTATTTTACAATCTTTTACGTTTTAGACAGATATTTCTACTCGGGTGTTTGCTGAATTAGCATGGCCTAGTGTATTCATTCAATTGTTTTCATTTTCTGTATGTGCTTATTTCATAGAATTCCAGGTTTCTGTAGATTTATGTGATGACATTATCATTATTTTTACTTTTGCCTTGCTTCCTGGTTAATAATGCTTAACATACTCCAACGCTTTCTTATGTTGATTGCTTTTACTTGGCTTCGGATTTATAGGAGGATAAACACATTTTGGCTAGAGACGAGAACAGAAATGCCATTTTACAGAAACTCGTCAAATTTTGGAAATGATTTATTTACGTGATAGCACATGTACCTAAAGTGTAAAACCCGAAAACTGGAACGTGATCCACCTCTTGCAACATTACAGAGCCGCACAGACGATAACATAGATCAGGTGCTGCCGGTTCTTTCTTCTGACAATGGAGATAATCCAGAGTACAGCAGCCGAGAGAAGCGTCGTGTAAAACAAGAAATTGTGATCAAGCCAGAAAGGAGGAGGGTGGAGGGCAGGGACCAGAGTATTGTATACATGGTAAGAAGTTTCATCTCTGCGCGTTGTTTGAATTTTATGCAAATGGTGCTCATCTGAACCAATAGTATTTCGTCGGAGGAATTTCTAATAATTTCACTTAGTCTTTTGAACTTTGTTTTCTATTCACCGCACTGTTGAGTCTCGCATTCGCCCAACAGTCAGACTGTTAACTTAAACATTTTAGGACTGTCAATCCGGTAGAGCCAAGTGCTTTACATTCAGGTGTTCGATCGGCAAAATGAAGGAAGGACACAGCATAGCAGTACACATGAGAGCTCGTCTTTGGAACCACACCTTTGTAGAGGTAATGTTAACACCGGATCCACCTGAAAATGGCGGGAGATTACCATTTTAAAGGAAGAAACATTTGTAAAGTAGGACCCAAATGTGTCAATTCAATGTGTAACTGTTGTCTATCCCTCGAATACTGTTTGTATTCTCACTATGTTCCGCAACTTCACCACAGGATTACAGAAAAGTAGATCAGGTGTGGGTCAGTTCTACGGCAGAACTCCAGATTGATCCAGATCTCAACATCAAGCAGCTGAATACAGACAACGACAAAGATCAGGTTCGTAGGCTATAATATTCCCGTGCACGTTCACTCGACTTCAGCCCTATTCGTTGATTTAACAATTATGGTAATAATTCACCTTGTGAACAGAATTGAAATAATTTATTATTTAGTCGTGAGCGCACGTACTTTTTGAAAATTATTTTTGCCAACATTTTTTCCGTAGGCGACAACAAAAGCACAACCAGATATACGCATCAGAGAGCCTGATGGAGTTCCAATATGGATCATCATAGTGTCTGTGATCGGTGGCCTTATACTTCTCATTGTACTTGTTATTCTTTTGTATAAGGTACGTACTTGTTTTTAACGTAGCTACCCTAATTTGAATGCTTTATTACAAAATGCAAAAAATGAAGAAATGCTGTTTCGAGGTATGATAATTGTTGCCTTTTCTATTTTAGTGTGGATTCTTCAAGAGGAAGAAGCCCGAAGATATGCATACTGCAGAAAAGAAGAAAATGTATTATGAAGATGATTACAGTTAGTTTGACAGCTCCTTAGGTAACATCTTTTTTAACGAACGTTTGGACAAGGGACAAAAATTATGTAAAACAATCTCCACCAGTGGTGCTACAGTAAAATGTTTACAATTAAAATGCCAGATGAGAAAGACGAAAATACATGATTACTCGTGTAACGTTGCAGAAAAGAGCCTTGTGTCTCATATGGTGAAATAAGCAACGTATTAAGTACGAGAACCACCTGAAAATTTGTACGAATGAGGTTTTTGAATGCAGACGTAGATTAAAATTTCACAGTCAGAGAAAATATCAAACTCAATTTTGTCCTTATAACGGATGGGGACCAAGTCCCAGTGATACATTAGTACCTCATTGTAGGTATGGCTATGCGTAGAAAATGTGTCCTGTGTCGTGTAATTTTAAAAACGGTAATGACATTCAAAGTAAAACACTTAACATTAGGATTCATGTTCATTTCACCATAGAAAGACGTTAGTGAAGTTGTAAAATTTCCGCAGATCCAACTACGGAACGTCATAATTAATTGACAGAGATGTCTAATCCGATGACTATCTCTTACAGAACGAAGTGTGTTATTAAATATTTATATCAAGATTCAGTATTTGAAGGGTGGGTGAGGAGAACCGGTACAGGAGGAACAGAGAGAGCATAAGAGGATTTTTTAAAACAATGTGTGCGAGGAACTAAGCGTGGTGTTTTGTTCGTATAAGAGACGCGACAACAGAACCAACTGTCTTGTGGTGCGCAGCACAGTTGTCCTTTCATACCAATGGTGCTCATTTCTAAATATAATTATTTAGAAATCTTTAATTATAGATATCTTATGATTTGTACAAGATAATATAGCATTATTATGTATTTCTGTACGAAAATCTGCTTCGATGAAACAGCTTCAATTGTAAAGTGAACTTGTCTTGTGAGAATGAAAGAAATGAATCAGAATCACTAAGATGTTGCCTAAACGAACCACAACGATGCTTTATCACCCAGGGCATTACAAAAGCTTTCGGAAAAACATGCAAATCTAAACGGAAGAATTTTATGATCTATTGACACTTACTCTCGTCAAACATAGAGGCGAGAGCTGTTGCAGTGCTTCTGGGTATAAAATCCAGTTTCACAAAAAGCTCAGGGATCGTCGTTAAGTTGTGATTTTTGCAATGAATAACAAATTTAAAAGAGGTCAAGGCAACTTGTGCTACGATGAGTTTTACAGGAAACTCGCCTTTTTGAAATTGTGTGTTTATACGTTTGTCTGGGTGTTTGTTAGAACCAATATATATGTTTAGGTGCCAGTTTTTGTAACGCAAGTCTGTTCATTTGAAATGTGTGGGATGAATTGGTTATAAAAATGAATCGAAGAATAATATATGTGCACTGCTATGTGTTCACTATTCGAGTCTCCCACTTCAGTAAGATATGAATTTACGAGTGACAGAATTTTATGAATCTCTTTCATGCGTTCTCTGTCTCGTTTCAAAGACGAGTTTGTAGAGTTGAGTGACTGTAAATATACTGGGTGTGTGTGTCAAGAAACTACGGCTGTACATAATCTCTGCCAAACTTATGCAACTTGTTATTGTCAAACTGGACCTATGCATTTCTGCTGTACATTTTGTGTATTCACTTTTTGTTGTTTCATGTAGATGTAATACCTTGCTGTTCACAGGAACCTTATTTCAGTCTGCTTTTGGAAGTGTAGAACATCACTGGGCCTTTCAATAAAACTAAAATATAGCTAGAATATATGAACTACCAGAAAATTAAGTGAAATAATGAAAATGATCAGATGTGTGTGCATTGTATAAATCTAGGAGATGACAAGATTTTGTAAGTCACGAAACAACGAACTTAACATTTTCATGCAAGTCATAATTGTGTATATGAATACGAAGTTAGGAATTGTGCGTGTTGTCTTACAAATTGTTATGCTAAAGAGAAATATTTACGGTTAATATCTATATTTATTAATGTCTAACACCGCTTATATCTAATAAGTTTTATCCTGTAAAAATTAGGAGAGAAGCAATGTTATTTTTATAATTTTGTACTTAAATAATACTTTATTTAACATGTTTAAATCGATATTACTGCTAAACAATATGGTTTTATCCCTTTTTTACAGGTGCAAAATGCTACTTTATTGAGTTGTGATCAGTGGGTAAAAAGCATAATAATTTTGTATTTTAATTTTAAACCTTGTAATTTCAAACAAGTGCCAATCCAATTATTGCTATCGTAGAAACCAAATAAAGTCTTCCTTTTTGAACAACAGTTCTGACGTGTCTGCAGGCTAGGTAGAAGAATTATCATCTGGAGTTGAACGAAGTCTTATTGCAACATTTGGTTATTAGTAAATATCTGATCAAAAATATAAAGTGTGAAACATTTAAAATAAAAAACAAAACTCGAAAAATTTACGTCGGTGTTTGAGAATAAAGTATGTATCAAATTTATGTGCAATGAGATTGTAATCATTTGTCAACAATGAATACATCGCAATTTATGTGAAAAAAAGCTGTGAAGACCTGAGACTGGAACAATGTGTCAAACTGTTTTGTCTGTTGTCTTGTTTACTTATGTACACAAATCAAAGATTGCTTTTAATAAATTTATACTTTAAATACAAATACTTAAAAAGTTGAGTTTCAGTTATGATTTGTGTAAACTAGTAACAGGTTGCATTTGGATCACAATTCGTTATGATTTCTCAGTTTGGCCTGAAAAATTAGTCTCAGTAGATATGAAGTGTCCGTGCATTAAGCGTTTGAGAAAAACTGTCTTTTGCACCTGTGTGGTTCTTTGATATTTGGCACACAGGCAGTAATTTAATTTTGTCCTCCTTATAATAAAAACACAATAGTTTTTGTGATGGAAGCAAGCTGCGACGGACAGTCACACCATCATTATATGTATCACGGTAAGATACGAAAAATTCTTCAGTCTCTGTGTTCTATATTTTGTCCCAGTAGCTCTGACATGTGCTGTGGTGTGCTGCAACAAATAGATAAGAGCAACATGATCTGT
>JBCAUG010727755.1:0-26709 GCA_038406175.1 Haplosyllis leylae
CTTTTTGACACTTTGACATCTCTTGACTTCTTTTTGACAATTTGACATATTTTTGACATTTTGACACAGACATATAAATTAAACCACTTCACCCATCACAGGGCTATTTTTTTGTGTGAACCTCCTCCCTAGTCTAGCTTTTTCACTTTTAGACATTTGACATCTTGTTGAGATGTTGACATCTTTTGACACCTGAATAATACTTAAACCACCTGAGCCCATCACAGGGCTATTTTTACTTTAATGCTGCAAAACTGGTAATAACACAATTTTCATTATCACTAAATGGAATGAGCATATTAATTCCGACATTTAATCAGCTGAAATCACAGCAGACACGGTAACAGAAACAAGAAAGTAGGACCAGTGATAGACTACCCTCTCCCGGACAGACACACACCGGTAAAAACATTACTTTCCCCATCCTTCGGATGCGGGCTGTAACAACAATATCAACAGACGACTTTTTTTTTGGAATCCACGATGGAGAAGAAATTAGATCAACGTGGGAATTCAAAGAAAATATACTGGGTTCATACAATTCTTTTTCAAGACCATGCAAAGCAATAGGTATCCAGTTGGACAGGAAATTAGGTCACAGTTATGCAATGTTTTTATGTCAAGGTCATGCAAATGTTTCGACTGTGGAGAAAGGTCACACAATATTTTATATAGTATTGTGTAAAGGTCAACACAAAGACAATAGGGACCACGCGATACTTTTCACGGCCCACTTACTCTTTTAACCGATCTTTTAATGGATACTGAATTCAAGGACATATTTATAACTCGTCTTTCACATTCCCATTCATAGTCCATGCTAATTAATTAGTGAACAAAGGTTATTCGTGATTCTATTGTGTTTTGCAGTCCATTCCATCCCGTGACGCATTGTCGTTCAGATTAATTATTGTAATGACGATGACTGAAGTAGCCTGGCTATTATAATTCTATTGTACTATTGCGGCAATAAGTTTCATTTGCCTTTTACTGTGAACTTATTACCCGAGATATATCTGTCTTTAAACTTAGCATCACAGAAAAAAAGAGGAAAAAAACAATTTTACATGGTACCAGATGTAACAGAAAACTGAAGAATCGATCGCTTGAAACCGAGAAAAACTCTTTTAATATTTGAATATAGCACAGACAATACTCACAAAAGCACAGATAATTTTCCTTAGTAATGTCAAGATAGTCCCATGATTTAATCGCAATTGGTTTTTACCTGTAAAACTGTTGCACTCTTTTCAAGGAGCTTCCCTGGCTTTTGTTTACGACATAGAATCCTGCGTAAAATTTTGAGCAGATTCAGTAGAAATTTTGCAATGGTCGTTGATGAGAATTTTTTTATTTTATTTTCAAGTGTCTAGAAGTGAACACCAACTGTTTGACACTACAAAATCATTTGTATTAGATACGACCTTGCTGGAGATATTTCAATATCTAAGTATATTTAAATTGTTCTATGTCAAACTTTATTCCAGAATGGTAAAATTTGGCAACTTGCTTGGGGTGAAAGGACTCGCTACAGCAGCACAAAACTGTCAGACTATTTCTGACATGTAAAGTATAATAAGTATAATATATAATATAATATAATTAACATTATATATATCTATACTATATATATGTATAAATGTATATAATTATATAGAGATAAATAATTACAAAAATCAGAATCAAAGTCTTCAGCATGGAATTTTAACAGGAGACTTCAATATGACAAAAGATTCCTTTGAAAAAAATATACAACTCTTCAACAAAGAGTCTTTGACATGAGACTTCCACAAGAGTCTTCGACACAAGACTTCCACAAGAGTCTTCGACACAAGACTTCCACAAGAGTCTTTGACACAAGACTTCAATTAGAGACTTGGAGAATACATACAATCATTCAAAACAATGAATGAAGTCTTCAACAAGAGTCTTCACATAATAGAAATAACCCAACCCCACTGCCAGCGCATCCTGCCTGCCTATCCATCACTGTGTGTTTATCCACAATATAGTATAGGACACTCACAGCAGACCTCATTTCCTTGTCGGCATGTCAGTGTGTGGGCAAGATAGTAGTGCTTACATGATACACATATGATTCAAAAAGCATCAGCATATTGGCATGTCAGCACATAGATAATGCCATAGTCATTATAACACCAGGGACATGCCGACATGCCGACAATTGTGAATATTGTGGCAATGTATATGAACAGTACATGCACACTATTATATATCCACCTTCAGCACATCAGTGCGTCAACATGTGAAATTAGGCCTTCATGTCATGACTTCAATTCATCATCCACTGACATGTACGGCAGATAGACATGCCAATTGATGCACCATTGTTCCAGAATATATGACATTGTTCTTGGCAACAATTATTGGTCCAGCTTCCACAAAGGCCTTCAGCATCGACAAAGGAATTTGTATTTAATGTACCTGTGAAAGCATAATCAAATTTATGTGCCAAATAGAAATATATTTTTGTATGCAATCTTTTTATGTGTTCCATAATAGCCACAGCAACAATTACAAATGAAAAAGACACATCATCACATACTCAATGTGTGAATGCTTTTTGTTTTGTGTAGTCAAGGATTCATATAAAAAACAATTGCATGCCTTTTTATACCATTTATTTGTGATTTTGCATCAAAGCTATGGCAACTTTCACCGTGACTTTTATGGCATCTATGCTGTATGAGACTGCATACAGTATACCTTCCAATTGGGAACACCATTTGCCACCTGATGTATATAACTACCACTTGTTAATATGGAAGGAAACAAATGCCCCTGTTGATTTACACATGGGAGTAGTTCTCTCTTTTGTTTTCTCATGCCTTGGTGCAAAGACTAAAGGTCTTTTTTGACAAGACTTAAAGTTCTAAACTTATTCTGGATCAATGTTGCCACCAGTGGTGTGGGCAAAAGTGTTACATGCCACAGATTTATATTGGAGCCATTAGAGTATATGATACAGAACTGCAATGGAACAGTTCCTGACTTCAAAATCTCCTGATTCACAAGGCCAGGTGAGTACACATACCTATCTTTAAATGGCATACATAAGTCTTTGATAACAGACTTCAATTAGAAGCTACTAAATATATTTTACAACATATTAAGTGCACAATATTCTATCAAAGACTTCAAGAGGAGACTTCAATATGAGTCTTCAGTAGGAGACTTCAAGAGGAGACTTCAACAGAAGTCTTTAGTGGGAGACTTCAATAAGAGTCTTGATGATGAGTTTTCAGCTTCCACATCAGGGTGTTAGCTTTATTTAAGTTATTGATGTACTGTAGGTATGGAAGACAAAATCATCACAACAAAGGGATTCTATATGCTTGTCACAGACGAGGGTGCAGGATTCTTCAATGACATACAGAAGAAACAGAAAAATCATGAGAGTGATTGGTCAATACTTAAGGGCCATTTAGTTGAACAACTAAATGGGTTTTACTCGCAAGAAACACAACAAGCACAGCCAGGACAGGCAAAGAGTTTGCCCACTGATTACATCACTTTGCAGCTGCTACGTCATTTTCTGGTTCCTAACCGCCATATTGTTAATTTTCCTTGACTCACAACACAGAAGTTTTTCATTTGAAGTTGTGAATCGGATCATTAATTATTGCAGCAGAGTTATGCAATCTAACTAATTTATTATTGGAGGTGAACGATTAAAGTATCCTAAGAGATGGTTTACGAAGCAGCAAACTTTCGGCTAAGCCCGAAAAATTGAAGGAAATTCCAGGTGAAAAAATGGCGGCAGCCATTGGAGACGCTGTGGCAACTAGATCTAGAGCTAGGTTATTGAAGACGGATAAGCTTATAGTTCGAGGTAATCGCAAGTCAACTGAAAGAGAGAATTCTCTGAATGGAAAAAGGAAGAAGACTGGTGTAGAACCTAAGATTTTGCAGGCTGAAGAATTGAGCAAGGACAGTACAGAGGATGATGCAGTAGGTCTAGATCTACCTGCGCACGGTTCTCGAGCAAGAACTGTCACTGCTGCCAATGGTAGAATGGTTACAAACATTACCTTCGAAGAGGGTAACAACTTTGTACACATGGAGATGTCAGGGGATATCAGTATGGAACAATCTGAACATGAGAATCCTGAGGTTAGTGAAGCAGAAATGTCTGGATCATCCTCCAAAGCAGAGGGGGAATCTGTCAAAGATTCTGGTACAGAATGGAAATCAGAAAGGAGTGAGGGGGAAAGTGTGATCGACGAACCTTCAGATGGGTTGTTTGCAGTTGAAGTCACTCCGAAGAAAAGAAAGAAGCACAAGTCGAAAAGCAAGAGGAGTAAGAGGAGAAAGATCTCCTTGCTAGCCAAGATGCAGAAATACATGGCCAAGAAAGGATTAATTGAATCGGATATGAGTGACTCAGAATTTGAGGATATGATGAATACCGACTCAGGGAGTGGGTTGGAAGATGGGGCGAGTGATGTACAACCTCTGAAGAAAAATAAGAGAAGGAAACACAGTCGTGGTAAGAAACTCAAGTTGAATCCTAAAAAGAAAATTACAGAAATTCAGGTTGATCAAAACAAATTGGAAAGTGAAGACAACGAAATCATTATTAAATCTCCATCTGAGATGACCATATATAGAAATGCTGTACCCTACCGGGAAAATTCAGATTCAGGTGAATGTGAATCTGCTAAGAGTATGGAAGAGCATACGAGTGGTAGTTTTGTGGATAACTATGGTAATAGTATTGAATACATTGCAGAGCAGTCCCGGGGAAGAGGTGGATCCAGAGAGAGAAGGCACAGCCGAAACCGTAGCCATCGTGGTAGGACAACTTCACGTTCTAGATCGAGGTCACCACATCCTAAACACAGACGTCAGGACAGGAGCCACACGAGAGATAGGGGTAGTCAAAGAAGATGCTCAGAGGAGATGGCGGACAGGAGACTGGAAGAGAACAGAGTGGAACAGATCATCAAGGAGGCTGAGTGAGCTAAGGCCAGAATGTTTGACATTTCAGGTAACAACAATGATAAATTACAGGGTCTGAATGATTATATTCATTCTGCAATGGTGGATGAAAGTTTCAAACTAATGGGAGCGCATGTAGATGAGGTCACTAGAAAGAAAATACAAGACTTTGCCTACATAGATTTGGCAAGACTCCTTCCACGTGATAGGATTGTGGATCAGGAGGACCACAGATTGACCTGGATTCATAAAGATGGTCAACCCTGGTTAGTGCCTGCTGCAGAATATGACACCAATAATGTAGCCATTAATTCCTATTCTAAGTGGCACATAGCATTTAGGATTTACTCTGAGATTCTAACTCAGAAGTACCCAGCCAAAGCATCATAACTTATCCAGTATGAGCATATTATACATACTGCTTCTCAAACTTATGCTTGGCCCAATGTCTATTTATATGACAAAGATTTCAAACTGCATATAAGCAATAACCCACTTAGAACCTGGACTGTGATACTTCAGTTAGCCTGGAATATGAGGTTAAAGGATAGGGTCAACAGTGACTACAATTACTTGAAGAGTGTGGGTGGTTCTGTTAGCAAAAGGGAACCTTGTAGAAGGTATCAGAAGGGCAAATGCAACTATGGACTTAATTGCAAATTTGAACACAGGTGTACAATCTGTAATAAGTTTGGGCATGGAGCCTACACATGTAGAAAGAGGATGGGCAGTTACAGTAATTTTGGTGAAGAAAGGGATTCTGGCTTCAGTAGGGGAGGCAGGTCTGACAGATACCATTATTATAGGTCTGACCACAAAAATGATCACTCCAGGTCTGACCACAAAAGAAACAACAATGAGTCTAAAAGAAAGGCCAAAGATTAGGTCTGAGTAGAACCAACTTATTACTTTTCTTTGTTAATTGACATTGTTCTCATTTTTCTTTTAGTAGACAATTTGGACTTAAATAACCTGAGGACCCCTATTGATGTTGACAAGTTGATATTTTATCTAGAAAAAGCTAATTACAGTCCAAAATCTGAACTGGCCTTCTTGAAGAAGGGATTTTCAGAGGGTTTCAGCATTGGTTACCAGGGGCCTTTAAACAGGCAGGATACATCTAGGGATATACCATTTACAATTGGCAACAAGTTTATAATTTGGGAAAAAATCATGAAAGAAGTTTCAGAAAGAAGAGTTGCTGGACCTTTCAATGAGATACCTTACTCTAACTTCATCCAGTCTCCAGTGGGGTTAGTACCCAAGGCTGGTAATAAAACTAGGTTGATCTTTCATCTTTCCTACAATTTTTCAGACAGGAGGGAACAGGCCTCAGTGAATGGTTGCACCCCTAAGGAAATCTGCTCAGTGAAATACAATGATTTGGATGTGGCTGTCAGGGCTTGTTTGCAGGTTAAGAAGAGTCAGGAAGACTGGATTGGAAATTCACCAATGGTTTATTTGGCCAAATCTGATCTTATGAGTGCTTTCAGGATGTTGCCCATAAAAAGGGTGCATTGGTGTTGGTTAGTTTTCAAGGCAGAAGACCCCAGGGATGGCAAGACCAAGTTTTTTGTGGACAAGTGCTTGCCTTTTGGGGCCAGCATTAGTTGTTCCCATTTCCAGAGATTCTCCAATGCCCTAAGAGTTTTGGTGGAATATCTTACTGGAAAAACCATACACATAGTCAACTATTTGGATGATTTTCTATTTATTGAGACTTCAGCCAAGACTTGCTATGCATTGGTAAGGAGTTTTTTGCAACTTTGTGATGATATACAGTTGCCAGTAGCTTTAGATAAGACTGAGTGGGCTTGTGAAAAACTGGTTTTCCTTGGGATCATATTGGATGGAAAAAATTTCTGACTGGCCATACCAGAGGACAAAAGAATTAGGGCCCTCACCATGCTCAACCACTTCAAAGATAAAAAGAAAGCAACTGTTAAGCAGTTGCAAGTTTTGACAGGATTGTTAAATTTCCTTACCAAAGCCATTTTTCCAGGTAGAGCATTCACTAGGAGAATTTATGCCAAATATAGTGGGGCAAAACTACTCAAGCTAAAGCCTTACCATCATGTTAGGTTGGACCAAGAGTTCAAATTTGACTGTGAAGTCTGGAGAATTTTCCTATCAAGGAGTGCAGCTCAGATAGTGAGCAGACCCATGTTAGATTTGAGTATCACAGTCACTGCCCAACAACTTAATTTTTATTCAGATGCCAGTGCTAACCCTCTTTTAGGATATGGGGCTGTGTTCAACAACCAGTGGATTTTTAATCAATGGGAACCTGGGTATATTGACAAATTCAACCCAAGTATTGAATACTTGGAATTATTGGCCCTAACTGCAGCAGTATTGACTTGGGGAGCCAAACTCAAGAACGCCAGAATCACTATATTCTGTGACAATTCAGCAGTGGTGGACATGGTAAATGCCACCAGCTCACAGTGTAAGAACTGTATGTATTTGATTAGGCTTCTGGTACTCAGCGGGTTAGTGGATAACAGAAGAGTTTTTGCCCTGCATGTTAGAGGGAAGGACAACCATCTGGCTGACAGCTTAAGCAGATTAGACTTCAAGAGATTTTGGAAGAAAGCTCCTTTGTCCATGAAAGCTACCCCAGAGAACACCTCTAGTCTGGTTTGGCCTGCATCAAAAATATGGGTCAACTAACAGCCTCTGCTATTTATTTTAGGAAATCAGAAGAAGAAACTAGGCTCACACCATTCAAGTGGATCAACAGCCACTTCTATCTCAACCAGGGCCATTGAACATATAGTGGAGAAGCTTAGAACTCAAGACAAGAGAAACTCAACAAAAAGAACCTACTATGCTGTATGGAGGACATTCAATGAATTTTACATCAAATTAGATGTGAAGCCAAAAACTTGGGAGGACAGGCTAATTTTATTTGTGGGATATTTGATTAATGGTAACAGGAAATCTACTACAGTGAAATCATATATTTCAGCCATAAAATCAGTTCTTGCCCAGGATGGGGTTTTCTTGAGTGAAAACAGGTATTTATTAAATTCATTGACCAGGGCATGCAAGCTAAAGAATGATAGGGTGAAGACCAGATTACCAATTCAAAAGGGAGTATTGAAGATGCTGTTGAAGACCACAAAGAATTATTTCAAGGGCAGAGGACAACCTTACTTGGCTAAACTTTATTGTGCAATCTTTGTTGCAGTTTATTTTGGTCTTCTAAGGGTTGGAGAATTGACTGCTGGACCTCATGCTGTGTTGGCCAAAAATGTACACATTGGGGAGAATAAGGATAAAATATTATTCATTCTGGAGTCTTCAAAAACACATGGCAATGATAAACAACCCCAAATGGTCAAAATATCCAGCAGAAATTTAGGGGAAGACATGAATAGCACTAACTAAAGCTACAAAGACAATTCTGGTTTATACAAGTACAATAAGCCTGGGGACAGCAATATCTGTGCATTTACAACTTTAGGAGAATATGTTGCTGTAAGAAAGGTTTCAAGGAGGAAATCTGAGCAGTTTTTTATTTTTAATGATAGAACTCCTGTTAGCCCATCTAATATGAGAAACACACTCAGGAAAATCTTGCACAAGGCTGGTTTTGAAGCCCATATGTATAATACCCACTCTTTCAGGATTGGCCGTTGCTGTGACTTGCTAAAAATGGGCTTTGATGTCCCAACAATTAAAAAGATTGGCAGATGGAAGTCTAATGCTGTTTATACATACCTCAGATAAATTAATATGAAACAAGAAGGTGCATAATTAACAGAAATTTGGAGAATACCAGAGAAACCCCATTCCTTAGACCAAGGCAGAGAACATTTATCATGATTAGCAGTAAAACTGCCCAGCAGAGCTCATTATGTTGGCATCTACCAAAGGACGGCCCATTGACCTACTTCCAGCCAGTGGCTGGAAATGCTTATTCCGGCAAAAATCGGACTGCTTTTTTACCATGTTCATATGTATACAAGTAGAAAAATCTCATTGTAGATCAAATATCTGCTACACAAGATGTCTGGTTTGTGGGTGACTGGTTCTTCAAAGGAATCTTCAGCACCTTTACACAGATGAAGAATCAAGCTGTGCTGAGAAAGACCAGGCCTCCTTACCTATTTGAATTCTACAACATCTTTGGGTACTGCCAGAATATTTCTAGCCAAGTATGTGGTCTGAACAGATTCTACAATCCATTAATCAAAGCATTAAATAACTGTACAAAGTTGCCACGCTATGTTGTATTCCTGTTTGACAAGGACTTCATCCTTGAACTAGATAAAAGCAAAGAAGGCTCCCTGGGTATGTATTACCTGCTATTAGAGTCGTTGGTCTCTAAAGTAGACATTGCAGTTCGGAGAAGGCACACCAAACTTTTTGATAAAAAACCTGGAGCCATTATACCAGGATCTCCCAATTTCATCTGGATTAAAATGCTGAAGCACCTTGCAAGAGAAAATCTGGAGGTGGACATACTGTCATCCATGAGAAACAAGTTTAACAATTCCCTAGAAAGTGTCTTGTTTAATAGCAAAGGATACACCAAAAATTACATCCTTAGTATTGAAATCAACCAGGAAGAGTTCCTTCCTTCTGGAGCTATCACCAATGATGGAATCAGGCACTTCTGGAGAGAGGTAGACTCTTGTATCCATAAGTTTGAAAGGTGTGAAATCAACCTTAAACCTAAAAGTAATGTAAAAAAGCCTAAGCTGCCAAACCACCACCGTGGCACCGCACTAAAGTATATTGCTGAATTAAAAGGTATTAATTACCTAAACATCAGTATCGCACAAATTTCAGCAACATGTGTTTTAAACATTTGCAACATTTGCACACGCTCGGGACAATAATTATTCGTGCAGTTACCATGTTTAACCGGCTTACCATGTTCAAGTTAGTATTTTGCCACAGTATAGCATGTTTAACCCATTTGCTTCTCGCTTTATCCTCTTATACAGGCAATTATTCTAAAATTGTTAACATTTGCAATTTTAATGTTTCATGTTCATGTGCACGCTCGGGACAATAATGGTTTCCGCAGTTTCCATATTTAACCGGTTTACCATGTTCAAGGTAATATGTGTTTTTGCCGCAGTGTACCATATTTCATCGTTTAGCATGTTTAACTCGTTTACTTTCCACTTTATCCTCTTATACAGGCAATTGTATTCTAAAATTTTTTATCAATTGTTTAACCTACAGTATGCACACTAATTTGTCACATCCTACATTTAAATGTACAAATATTTCATTGTTCAATTTTGTCCATATCACACTACTGATGCCGCCAATAAATTTATTTTACTATATAATTATTTGCATTGTGTAATTTTTCTTGGGTATCTCGTTGCATCTTACCACTGGTCAGCGGCAACTCGTTAGTGGCAGTTTACAGTGAAAAATTCGTGCTGGTATCCGCAGATACCAATTGCAAACAAGGAGAATTGCACCCCAAGCAGGGGTGAACACAAAGCAAACCCACCCCCAGCAGGGGGTGACAATGGCATAACTCAAGGCAAATCTACCCCCAGCAAGGGGGGACAATGGCAAAACAAATTCCTGCATGTAGCTATGTGTTGTTGGTCAAAGAAAATAAACCTAATTCAATTCAATCATTGTCTTGTTGTCCCTTTTTGAGTAAACCAACTTTTCAATGGAAATGGTGACCGTATGACCCTGGCCCAAAACAAGGAATGGATAGCACTTGCCTACAAAGTCCACTAGTATCAGTATTGGTGTTCAAGAACAGTCATTTTGTGATGCACTGATCAACCTGGGGAAAACTTTATTGCTCGACAATGGTTTTGGAGAGTGATTTCTCATAACAGCCATGAAGCCTTTCAAGTAAATTAATGTCTATATAGTTAAAATTACATGTGTAAAGTCTTCAGTGAGAGACTTCATAGTAATTCCTATTGATATTTGAAGGTCCACATGCACAGAGAATAAGGCAGCTGCAAAAGAGCTACAGAGGTGCTTTGATGACAACTTAATTGGCATGGTCATGTCCAAAAAAAATTTGTATCATCAAGACATGGAAGTATGCTATAAATTTGATGAACAGGCTGAGAAGTTATTCGAATGAATCATGGACAAGTACAGTGGACAATTTAATTTAAAGTACTCCACAAGTAGTCAGCTTTTGTCCTCAGAACTGGAACTTGATATAGAAGAAAAGCCAACATATGTGTCAGAACAAAGACCACAGAACTGATCGGAAGACTCACTTGTGTTCTCTGAGTTTACTGTAATGGTAATAAAATGAACAAGAAATTTTCATTTTGCTTAATCATAGAATGAGGATTTGACACAAGAAATATTTATAATGGAAGAAATCTTCAACTTATTGCAGTTACTTATCGACATGTTACTAAGAATGTCAAAATTTCTCACCTGATGATGACGAAAGTTTTGCAGGCAGTTTTGAGAATTTCCAGAGTTGTTGTTAATGTATGGCATATGGTGAAGAATATCTGCAAGATAACAACTCAAACAGCTAAAGGTATTTGGTATAAAGTGATGAAATTGTGTAGTGGCCACTTCTGATTGAAATTAACATGACACCAATAAATAAGTTCACTAGTATTTCAGATGAACTCCTGAAACTTCACACTGAAGGCTCAGTGTGTACATTGACAAAACAACAATGGAGAATGACAAAGTGCTTCATGCACGTAAAATGCTTTTTAGCAGTTGTTAAGAATGATATAACTAAAATAGACCAGACCATCTTCTTCAAGTGCATATGTGATCTGGATTGTGATGCAGAGATGTATGAAAATAATTACAATAAAACAATGGATCTCTCCATGAAGAAGGTCACTTTCCAGTGTCACCCGCATAAAGAGAATTTGCAACTAAGCACTGAAACCAACCCTAGTGCTGGTAAGATACTTCAAACATAAATAAAAGGCTTCAATAAGAGACTTCAATGACACTAATATTCTGACATTTTGAAAGAAAAATATCAAAATCTTTAGTAAGAGACTCCAGGAGGAGACTTTAGTATGAGTCTTGAGTAGGAGACTTCAATAAGAGACTTCATTGAGAGTCTTTGACAGGAGACTTCTATAGGAGAACTGACTTGTCTCTTTCAATGTGATTTCTTGGCCAAAATATGTATGCAACACATTCAATGTGCTGACGTGCCAAAAGCCAACAAGCATTAAGAAATGAATCAAGAGACTTCAGTATGAGACTTCAATAAGAGACTTCAATAAGAGACTTCAGCATGAGACAGTGGTCAATATTCTACACTTATACCCAGCTACATTGGCATTGTAGTTTTCCTGTATGATAAAAAAAGATCAAATAGCAAAAAGTTACATCCAGTGCAATTTGAACTTATGTACTACCCATTGACTATGAATCCAATGTGCCTATTGATCTAATTACTGCCCGCATATGTAATATGATGGGAGGTTATGTTTTCACAGGCATGTGTCTGTTAAACATGGGGTGGGGGGATATTCAGATCATACACATAGCCAGGGGGTCTGTTGGGGGGTACTCAGGCCCACAGCTGGGGGGTACTAAGTCCCATGGCCAAGGGGTGTACTCAGTCAAATGGTCAGGGGGGTACTCAGTCTCATGGCTGGGGGTACTCAGTCCCATGACTGTTGGGGGGTACTCAGTCCTGTGGCTGGGGGGTACTCAGTCCCATGGCCAGGGTTACTCATTCAGTCCCATGGCCAAGGGGGAGGGAGGGGTACTCAGTCCCACAGCCAGAGGGGTTACTCAGCCTGAGTTACCCCCCACCCCCACCTCTCCGATAGGACAACACAGCGAGCACTTGCTACGTGGCAGGCGGTATGCCTCTTGCGTTCACGCAGAAGGACTTTCATGTCTTGGATCTATTTCTTCTATAGTTTATATAAGTCAAAAAAGTCAAATGGGCACAAATAAAAGTAAGTTTAAGGATCATCTAGCCGGTATAGATTAGTTCAGTAGGGAGAGCATTGACATGGAGGTAACTTTTTGGTTCTGAACAAAAATTCATTATCGCGTATGAAAACCTGTCATGCCAAATCTTGCCAGTTTTTAGCGAAAAACTCGAACAGAGATATTCATTATGGCATCATTCATAAGAAGACTGTAGGCAGCAATCCCAAAGATAGCAGTTACACTTTTTATGAAAAGAACAATAAATTTGCCAACTATTCAGATTTCAAAAGAAAAATGAAAGGAAGCTACAGGAAAAAATTGAGTACTAAATTTCAACGTTTCAACAGATCTTATTCGGAAAGCACAACTTAGGTCTTATACCTGAAAACAATTATAAACTTGTCCCATTTCCAGTTGGAAGTCTAGCCTAAATGAAATAAAAATGAAACGTATTTGGATAGTTTTCGGTCGCTAATTGCAGACAATTTTTTAAAACTCTTGCCTATTTGAGCAAGAAAATTTCCAAATAGGTGAAAAAGCCCAAAAAATTGGAAACCAATGTAAAGGAGAAAGTCAGCGATGAAATTCTGAAAGGAACTCACACAGATGCACATGTGTAAACAGAAACAATAGAGTTTTCCCCAAAAGAATGTCACTGAATCAAGCAAATTCAGTGAATCATTGCAAAATCCAAAAGTATCATGTTTACTGCTTGCACTACCTATCTGGACACAGTTACATTACCAGTGACAGTAACAAAAAGGACATTTTCTTTACTACTTCTGGGTATCACCACTCACGACATGGAATCGATGTCTATCTGGAGGTAGAAAGTTTACTTTAATACTTCATTAGAAGTTTTGCTTTCACTGCTTCATCTGAGAATATAACTGAAACCAGACATGGGATATTCTTGTCATGATTCACTGAATTTAGTGATTTCAGCGACCGAAAGTCGTTTAGGAAAACTCAAATGCAGAATTTTTGACTAAGAATACCTGTACAGAAAGGTACAAAAAATGACATTTACTTTAAAGCTTAATCAATAAGGAAAATCACGTGTTATTAAAAACTTAATTGGCCACGCGTGTGTTGTGCCGTTCTACTGACTTTGTGACCCTGCATTAACGAAATCAAAAATTATACTTTATTTATTCGGACAGGAAATATTCTACAGGAAGTTATCGTTAATATCACATATATTTAATTCTCTACTGTTTGCGCAACAGCTTATTAGTCACCTGAGGTTACATACAATTAGAAATGCAATCTATGAGCGGACTCAGCAGCTTCAGAGAGCCTCATTAGTTTAGGATATGTACAGGTGCATCACTCCTACAAATGGGTTGTTTCATTAGTCAGTCCTTTCAACTTTTGTAATAGATCTAACTGTTTATTGGAAAATTTCGCATGGACTGTCAATAGATGGTCAGAGTCCTATTTTAGTCAAGGCTAATGCATCTTGACAACGTTTCGGCTGCCCAAGGTATCCGTTCGACCAACGGAATATCTCCTGGAGCATTTAGGAGAATAGGATTTCATCCGCGTTGTGTGTTACTGTAATTGAATGTTTTAGCTTTGCAGGAGACCATCAATAATAAAGCTGTATTCTACAATGATACCGAAATAGTGCGATAATCAGGAATAGTTATTTTTGTGGAGCCATGGCACAGTGGTACAGAAGGTCGCCTTCGCTGGAGAGTCTTGGAGGGGAGAGATATTCAAACATAACAGATTGGAACCAAGAAGGATCAGGAAATCTGTCAACACCCAGTAGTATCATAGATGACAGTCTCATTGAAGAATTACGAGCAGAGATGCAACGGATGGGGAAATTTGTTGCAAACCAAAATTGCACTAGACCACTTTGTATCTCCAAACCGCGGATGCAAAAGAAAATGTCGACCCTTAGTGATAGCGTTTCTTTGGCTGTGTCAAGAAATAGTTGTCGGATAATTAGAGAAATTACAAGATCTTCTTCATTACAGGAGATCAGGACTCCAACTCCTGATTATCAATGTACTTCAACCTACTGCTCAGTTCTGGTAAGTTATTTGGCCTAATGTAAGTAATTTTATTACCGCATCTGTAGTACATTGAATTGTAACATGTCACAAATTGTCATTACACTTTGTAACGTTTCAGAGAAGTTGTGGTATATATATTGATAAATGTGTGTAAAGATATAATTTATTATTGATTACAATTCTATCATGATTCAAAGAAAACATCAGTAACACCCTGCAGATACGGACAATGACATCACAAATTTTCATAATGGGAATTTTTTTCTTTTTTTGTAAAATTTTGAAAATGTATTTGGGAATGATCAAGCATCTAAAAATAATTATATTTTAAATTTGAACAAAACTTGGAATGCTGTTTATAAATTCACAACAGTTGAATAAGGGCAATTTCGAGTTTGTAAATTTTCCTGATTTCTGTGGGGATATCACAACATTTGTATTATAATTGAATGTTTCTATTTTAAATTCCTCACCGACTGTAAACATATGTTTGAAAAATTATTCACAAGAAAATATGTATTGAATCCGTATCGTGATGATAAATATCAGAATTACTTGCACTCCACTTCGCAGAAAGCTAAAGTTTCTACGTCAGTATTGTTTTTATTTTGAAAATACGGAGGATTTATTCACCAGGAATCATTATGTTACTTTGGTGATGCTTGGCATGCCAGACAGTAATTGCTGCTTACACACAGATGACTCTGACAAAAGTACACTTTTGGCAACATTCATTTTACACAGCTGATGCATCATGATAGTTGTAACAAATTAAATTCAAAGAAAGAAAGTATTGTTTGACAATTTGCTACAAATAGAACAGGAATTATTCATTTCAACCCAATCTAGAAATAAAAAGACACGTATGGTACTTAGTCGTAAGCAAAGGACAACCCATCCAGGCTAGTTTTCCCATTTTGATCCCCAACCTAATTTCAACCAAACATCTTATGTTTTCAATTTATAACTGTGAGCTTAAAATTTATCTAAACACTGAACATTGAAAAAACTGTTACAATTAAGTTGAAAAAAAGCAACTTAAATTTATACAACATAAAATTTACTTAATTTACCTACAAAGGCTGAAAAATACACCTCGGATGAGCAAAAATATTACCCTATCTCTCATACAGGTCCATTCACACATTGCGATTTGCGACTGTGATCAGTTTTGCATGTAACCGGCTGTATTAGACCTTCTCATGAACACTTGCATTGAATCCTGCATGCGTTAACTAGGCTTTATTCATCCGATAATGGTTGAAACAATGAAAGGGCCTTTATTACTCAAGTACTATGTACTTATTTAATATGTTTAAATTTGCAATGCGAAATTTGTGGAAAGAGAAAAAACTATATAATATCTTTCCAGCCAATCACCGAACGGCCTGCACCAAAATCTATTCACCAAATTAAACTTTAAATTAAATCAAATAGAGCAATTTTGAAAGATATTTGTTATTTGGGCATTAATAGATTAATTCTATTATAGTCCACTGGGCGTGTTAATTTAAATGAAAATAACTATGAGTAATTGCTAAAATTACAGGATCCACGAATGACAGAAGCAAGAAGGTGGACTGAAGCAAGAAAATGTATCCGATGGAGTAAGAGAAGAAATGCGCTGGCTGATCCACATCAAATGCCGATGCCACAAACAACAAGAGAGCGTCTGGAAAAGGAAGTCGTACAGCGAAAAACTAGCGTCACCAGAAGGATATCTCAATTTTTTCGTTCTGCTATTGAGATAGAACCCGAAGTGGATTTGACTTGACGAAAAAGCATCATTACAAACACACCTGAATTAGCCGTCCACGCAAAGTTGACATTACTTTCATAGATACATTTTTAAGTGGGTTGTGGGTACGCCATCGCGGTAATTACCTCTCTGATTGAAACGAAGGCTGTTGAATTGTTATCATGAACTAGAAACAAAAGAACTCCATTTAACTGAGATAATAGCTTGTAACAGATTTTGTGATATGGTGACGTAAGTTCTATTTACCTCAAGGATTGTATTTGTACAACATCTCCTGCAAGCCTTTTATTATCGAACAAGATTAATCCATCAAAAGGACATAAACTCAAGTTAGCATTCGCTCGATGACATTTGTAGGGCCTTAAAATATCCAGGTGTCTGGGATAAACTTGAAGTGATAACTATTTTATGAAATTTATACTTTCTTGGTGTTGCGTCTGTGGGGAATTGTTAATTTGATTCATGATACCATGACACCGATCCTATTTAATTAAATACCTACACAGATTATTTTGCCATTCTTGTGAAGTAAAGATTACGTCATCACATGTCGTTGACGAAATTTCTCATCAATTCGTATCTTAGCAGATTGATTCAATAAAATGTTATCTACAAAAGAAAAGGGATATCAAGTTATCTCCTTGGTAACGTAATTTCACAATGCCCTTCAACAGAAAACAAAAACAGGTTTTGTAACTTTGATCTATGTGCTGGCAGCAGTATATATATCATGCAATTGATAATGACATATCTTCATTGTTATTTGCGCTGACTATACCGCTCACATGACAGTAATATGATAAAACGATATGTATATGTGTCCGTAATTGCCGCTGGCAGGATATAATTTGCTTGCGTGTAAAGAACAATAGACAACACCACACTTTCCTGCTGCCCATACGTGGGTATGTTAATCTGTGATGTTGTTCATTGAGAATCATTACTAGCAATCATCGCCAAATATGGCCGCCCGATCATATTTTTCCTAAATAACACAAATATGACATTTCTAGCATTTTTGTAGAAAACTGACAACAGGGTTTTGAAGTTTCAGCCAAAAATAAAGTTGCCTACATTGGGAATCAAACTCAGAACACCAATCTTCAGAGGTTTAGAAGTCTAATGCCTTGTCCACTCTGCCAATCTGTCATACATTGCCAGTTTCAGACTGTCAGACCCTTATAAAGTCATGTTCTATTGAATCTAGGAAAGAAAAAGTTAAGTGGAGCATGAAATACAATTCAGTAAAAGAGATTCTATTCAACACATGTCTGGGTGGCAGAGTGGACAAGGCATTAGACATTAGACTAAACTTCTGAAGGTTGGTGCTGTAAGTTCGATTCCCACTGGAGGCAACTTTATTGTTTGCTGATTTTGAAACCCCTTGATGTCAATTTTGTACAAAAATGCCAGAAATGTGAGATTTGTGTCATTTAGAAAAATCGCGAATTTACCAATGAGGTGTTAATCAACAAAATAGCATTGTGAATACATATGATTGGACAGCCGAAATTCAGACCTTCAAACAATTATTATCATGCACTTTTACAGAAAAGTGACCAATCCCTGTTACCCGGGTAAATGTGCCCACTACACGTAAGCATGACAGCAATGTGTATCAAGAAACTTCAAGGCATTGCAAGCTTTTAATGCACTCAAATAGTCTCTTTTGGGATAAAATTTAGTATCCCCACCACCTTCTAGTGCACAAAATTCAAGATAGCAAACATCACATTGGTGTTGACAAGGCCTGATTTGTGAACATGATGTACGTTATAAACAGGGGCAATGGTGTGAACAGGACACATTACATGAAATTAACCAAGGTGGATTGAAGGCAATGGAGTAAACATGACCCACTATGTGAACAAGGCTTATGGTACGTACAAGGCCCATGCTGTGTGAAAAGTCCAACAGTGCAAGCGGATTCAAAATCGGAGCATAATTTTTTTTTTCAGGAGTAGAGAGTCTGTTGTTCACATCATAGACCTTATTCACACAAAGGGTCACATGCATGGTGTCTTGTTCACACCAAAGGTTATCCTCACACCATTGGGCATATTCACACCAAAGGACATGTGTGTACGACGGGCGGTTTTTACGCCACAGACAGAGTAAACACCACATTCACATCATGAGTTTTGACCACTGCAGTTTTGAATGTCCCATCCCACTGGTAATGCAAACAAATATCTAACAAATTAGAAAATATGATATCATCTCCACCAAATTAAACACTAAGATGACTCCACGATACTGCTGTGGATTAAATCCAGATATCTTGCTTAGCTGTCAGCCACTCTAAGCAATATAACGTAGTTTTTGTGCTTGTCTAAAATGGACCAAAATTTATGCGAGGTTGATTCTATTAAGTTCACTGAATTCATGTAATCAGATGAGATGAAAAAGGTGGAACCTGAGCGAGGGGAGTTTTTAAAAAGCGATTGGTATTATTCCGGGCACAAGGAGAAGCTGGAATTCAATTGAGTTTTCCTATTTTGAATTCGAAAATTCAATTCAACCGATTCACCACTTTAAAACTCAAAAAGATTCTGTGAGATTTGCACTCACAACTTACTGATCATCAGCCAACCATCATAACCATTATACTAAAGAACCAACTGTGTGCGAGTGGTACACACAGAAAAACTTTGTTAGTTGGTCTAATTAAACAAATCAAATACAAATTAGGAAAACCTACTTGTTTACGACTTACTGTTCATGCTTTTTTGTAAAAGTCTCTCCAGGTGATTATGTAGGTTTTTGACAGTTCAATACTTTGCTCTGAAATCAGCCCCTTGAACAGCCTTGACTGTTATCTATGTCACTTTTTCTAACCTTTTTTGTTATCTGGATCTTTGAGCACTACAATTGTTTTGTTCTGGCATGTACAGTACATGGCTTTTTAAGACACGAGATAATCATTACATTTTTATTCAAAAGTTGATTGTTAAGATGAACTTAAATTTTGTGTTCAAAGACCATTTTATAATATAAACTTTCACAGTTCACAACATAAGGTTTAAAGGATGAGCGGATACTTTTTCTCAAGGATCTGTGTTGACCCAACGGACAACCCATCTTCTGTCCTCTCTGAAGCAGCTCATGCAATCCGGAAGGGTTTTGAAGGAACATCCGGAGAACTACGTTATTTATTCAGGGTCAGTAAATAAAGGTTATATTTTCAGTCTTATGTATGAATCTGTCCACAGGGTCCCATTCCATGATGCACCCTGGATATACCCTACAACCCCCCCCCCCATGAGGACGGTGTGTCTCCTATTGGAAGTCCTTCTTCTTAGCTGCTTTATCACAGTCCCATCTGAGGCAAAGACAGATAGAGGCATGATTCATTGTCTGACGTAAAACATTACACAGCGCTATCAAGTTCAAAAGTTAGGAAAATGCACCAACTAAAGTATATTCACCCTTTCTTACAATGTGCATTGAAATAAATATGAAAAATACCAATCTACCAAAAACTCAACAAAATAAAATTGAGTTTTTCTTCTTAAAATCTGATTTGCCAATCTCCGAGAACTAGTTTGTGGTCAAGATAGAGTCAGTTCTCCTGCAGATGTTACTACTGACCATGAAAGTAATATATATTTTCAGTTTTCTGTCAGTCTGTTCATAGTAGGGGGATCCCTATCCAATGATGCACTGGCAATGCATCCCACGATGTACTGGGACCTGCAGGAAAGAAGAACCAAACAGGACCAGCCACGAAAAAGAAACTACTGGAAAGCTTTCTTTCTGTTTCTGTCAATGACTTGCTTTCAAACCATCGTCTAAAATTTTGTTTTGCCTTACATGGTATTGTGTAATTTTTAGATACTTGGAGAGAATGTCTTGTGCAGTGGTAAGAGTTTTACCTCATTTCAAGGATTTTGTCAGAACCAAAAGTTCCTGGACTGATACAGGCTTTTTATATCAATTTCTGGTTTAACATCAATCACATTAATTACTCTTCAAAGATGGATATCGTTGTTTTAAATGTAAATAAAATGTGTAAATATGATCAAATTATAAAGTTTATATTTTTCAAGTTTTCTATACTGCTGTTCTGATTTTATTTTGTCCAAAAAATTGAAAGGATGTGACACCTACTTTATTTGTATATTTGAATTTTTTGGACCTTATTAAAGTAGTACTGAATATGTCCTAAGTAAATATGGAATACAGTACATATTCTGCACATTTAAATTTTTTATTTGAAGTAAAATGTGAAGGAATGAAAAAGATATGGCAGAATATATAAATTGACATGGAAAACCTGTATCGTCAAGTTAAAACTAATATGTTGAAAATTGGAGAATTTATTGATGGATATATTGGGATACAGAGTATTGTAAATTTAGACTTGTTTGTTTAATTGTACAAATAAACGAAAAAATCTGTTATTTTGAAGTTATGAAAGGGCCTATAGATGGTGCTGTTAACGAGTTAAACTTGCGCTGTGGCAACTTCATCAGAATTTCCTGCAATCCTCTCCGAAGATATGAAGACTTCGCCAAAAGTGTACTTAATGTGGATGAGACATTAACGACGCTTCTGACCAATCCCTTGAAATTGGATGGTGATGCTTTTTTGGTGGAAGCTCGCATAGATTATCATGGTGGGCCTATTTCCATCATGAATATCAGTTTGGAGACAAGACACCAAACCATTACGAAAATAAGTATTTATTTCTCATTAGTCAACAACATAACATTGCATTTAATAAATGTAAGATAAAATATGCCCAGCGGCGCTGACTGCTTTAAGTAGTAATAGCTTTCTATCGCAGACTGAAAACCAAGAGTCCACAAAAAGCACTCTTCAGATCTTTTTTCTTGTAAAGAAAATGGGATTTGTATTCTTAAAATTGAGGCACGTATGCAGTGCATAGTCTGAATCATTATAGGATATTAAACACTTATCTTTGGGGAGGGGGTAAAATAGTTAAGAAAGCCGTCTTTGTCAAGGTTTTCAAAGAAGGGATATGACAAATGAAATATTAGTCTTGTCTGTTTACCACCATCTTTCGGAACTAGTCCCTTGGTGATTGAACAAACACTGGTATGAGATATTTTGAATGGGCCAGCAAAATGGCGTGTTAATTCACCTCTTTCATTATTTTCTCCCAAAGTATTCGCCCATTTCCATGTTCTTGCTGCTTTCAAGATCTTTAATTTTTCTTCCACAATTTCCTTACTTTTCTTAGTGTTTTTTACTGAATTCCTTTTCCCCTTATTTTTAGACATATATCCACTTTAATTTAATTAGCATTAAATGAAACTTGATATTTCTTTGCTAACTTATAGTCAGGTAAATCTTTTGAGGAACTGGTTGAAATATGGCAAAGAGAAGCACTGGCAGCATTGACTATTCGGCAGAAGGGCACAGAAGTCGATCTATTCAAGATTGTATCTGAAAGAAGGGTGAGTAATTTCAACATCAGCTAAATTTATCGCTACAACGAAAATATGTTGATGGCATTTCTCAGGTGATATGAATATGTAGGTTTCCTTTGTAATACCATGTAGTCATTATCTGTAGGTACTGCTCATCATAAAGGGAAGCGCAGATGAACTAGATGACATGATATTCAAGCTACCAATGCTAAGAGAAATGGGAGATCAAATTCAAATAACGGCAAATGGAATAATAGCTATCTAAATATTGTTCACGCAGACTCTAATTTTACAGATTTAATCATAATCCCTGGAAGAAATTTGTTTTAGAACTAACTAAATGGCTCTGGATTTGGTGAAGCGTTAAGATTATGAACATACTAGTTTCGCATCACGAACATCACCGAACAGTGCTCGGAATATTCAGGGTGCACAGCACAATTAAAAACAATAGATAGGGGTGTGGGTACACACTACTGTATTAATATGTTGGGTTGTCTTGTATGTGGTGACATATTAAGTATTCACAGAAATCTTTGATTTTATCAAATAAATTTGAATGCAAATGAAATCAGCAATGTCATATTTTTATCATGTTCTGTAAAATGTAAGAAAATCTGAAATAATTAAATGGAATCACATTTATTTCCACGAAGGAAGGACTAAGCAAATTAACGTCATAAAGCTAGGTCCGAAACGTTAACACTAGATAGCTTTCTTATGTTAATTCCCAGGCAACGGATTTAACGGATCTTATCAGGAACCTCAAATGTGTTGACCACTTGTCTTAGACAAGGAAACTGCAGTTCAATTTGAGGTTTCACAAAAAGAAAAGAACTTCTGCCATGCAGGCAGATTCAAACTACAAGCAAAAGTATTCATTCGTGGTCACTTTAGTTTGTATAAAACAGATGTTAAAGAAAGGTTAATTGCCATTAAAATAATAATTAGTGGGGATTTCAGCACAGCCCTGAGCAAAAATGATATCAAAGGTGGTGCAGACAGTTCTTATCAATGAATACACACCTGAAAATATAACATTATGAAGGAGTGTGCGGTTCATAATGTTACTTCAGTTAAGAATCAATCACAGTACATTACATTAGACTGATAAATTAAGGGACACAATGCTATTTTTGTTAGGAGTGAACCTTAGTTTACATGCTGGTGATGAGCGCTATGACTTCTGAAGAGAGACGTTAGAAAAGCCATCACAAATTACCTATGAAAGGTCTGAGAATAGTAAACATTCGGGTTTTTCATGATACACGTTTCTGTCAGATTATCTGACAGATCTCTATGCAGGGAAGAACAAAAAAATCCTCAAAAATTGCCCCAAGTTGGGATTGAACCCAGGACCTCTGAATCATCACTCTAATGCTCTACTGACTGTGCTAGCCTGGTATGTGCTGAGAAGATGATTTCTGAAGTGAGCTTCATTTCAAGCACCACCTCACATGTTGGACTTTGATTATTTCTGGAATCAATAGAGCATGACTTTATAAAGGCCTTAATTATTCACACAGACAAAAAAATAGTGACTTATCTCAGTTGGTAGGGTGTTAGAGTGATGATCTAGAGGTTATGGGTTCAATCCCCACTGGGAGTGATTTTTGATGAAATTTGTTGATTGATTGGTATGTAAGATTGCTGCCTCTAGTAGGTCCAAATCCAAAGAAATTCAACTTAAATAAATGTGTAATTTACAAAAACTCTATTCAGCTCATGGTACAGTGAACAAGTAGTTGTAAACATAGTATTACTAAGGTGGTCACAAAGTATTTAAAAATGTAGACTTGGGTGGATATTTTAGAAAACACAGTTTGAGGCACACAGGTATGAATTCAGTGAATTTAATGAATATGTTCACTGAATGTGTGAATATGTGTGTCATCAACAGCGATGTTGATGTCTCTGGACTGTTAATGTTAACGTCATATTGTTACTGAGGACAAACTCAGACATGAAACTTTTTTGCTGAGAGCTTTCTTGGCAACAAGTACACTTGTTATCAAGGTCACTCTTGGCAACAAAGGTTTGTTGCCCAGTGTTTTCTAGGCAACAATGCAAATTTATTTGTTGCCAGGAAAGCACAAGGTAACAAGTAGTTTTTTGCCTAGAAAGCACTAGGCAACAAAATTTTATGGCCAAGTGTATCCTCAGCAACAAAATTTTGTGGCAAGAACCCAGGCAACATTTGCATAATTTTTTATTATTTATTATAAATTCTTGTTACCGAGGTCACCCTCGGCAACAACAATTTTATTACCTAGTGCTTTCTAGGCAACAAGCAACTTGTTGTCCAGTGCTTTTGCAGCAACAAGTAAATTTACATTGTTGTCTAGAAAGCACTAGGCAACAAAATTTTGTTGCTGAAAGTGACCTCAGTAACAAGCATGCTTATGTCTGAGAAAGCTCTTAATAACAAAATTTTATTCTGAGTTTGTCCTTGTTTACAATATTAGGCAAACATCAACAGTACAGAGACATCAATATTCATGATGCCAGTTCTGTGTGAATATTTACCAGGGCCATGCTGGTGGTAAATTTATTGTACATATTTTTGTGAAATTAATCAATTCTATTTGTTAAATGGTGAAATTTTGTGAGAAGTAGTCTTTGGACCCAAATCAGTGATTTGGTGAAGTTGTCAAATTTATCATGATCATGTCAAAATCTGAGTTATGGTCAAGTCAAATCCTAACCAATTGTAAAGTAACATCACTCAAATAAAAGCTTAGGACCTCCTCTATAAGAATATGAGCTGATATTGCCACCAGGGGGCTATTAAAGCACCTAAAAATGGCAAAAGTATGTCCAAAAATTGTCAAAGTTGGACATGGCTAATTCAAACATGGTTAAATCAAAGTTCCACTTAATTCAAACTTTTTTCACAATCATTTGCAAACTCCCTATCTTTTCAATGTAAAAAATACTGTTAATTCAAACACAGTTAGTTCAAAGTTCCATTGAATCAAAGGTATTTCAAGACTAACTTAGTTCAAAGTGGCTGTAAATCAAAGTTTTGGGGCAACTTAATTTGACATTTGGTGTAATTCAAAGAGTTTAAATTAGAATATACAGTATAAATTGAAGCCACTGTGGTCCTTGCATGTAGTTTATTTGTTGTATTGACTCTTTTGACACACACTGAATTGTTTAGTATCAACAAATGCTTGTTATTTCAACTGTTTTGACATGAAATAAAACCAATTTTAAGGGTATCTATTTCTTTGAAGAAAAAGTACTGGGAAAAGTGGGAGAATGCATATTTGTACAGTTATATATGCAAGAGCTTCCAGGATTTTAAGGTGGGCCCTGGACCTTTGCTGATATTGGCTCACTTTACTCACCCAACTTCACTTCACTATGTCAGCAAAATCTCAGAAAAAATTTCTGGGGGCCCCCTGATACATCTCTTGATACGGTTATATAGGTAGATTCCGTATGCATTCGACATACCAATATCTGCATGTGTGATTGTCTCAGCAGACTGTAGTGATAACTCTAATGCATTTGTTGAGGTATCTGTACAGTAGATATTTATTGTAGTACTTGTAGTTACTAGTTACTAGTAGTTGTAGTTATGGGTTCATGGTGCAATACATAAAAACATGTCCAAAGGGGCTAATGAGTATCTATAGTAACAAGTATTACAGTGTGTGTCACACCCTGACAGAGGGTGCTCAGTGGGTAGGTCATTCATGCATGACTGTTGCCCACTTCAGTCAATTTGCATGTTCAGGATTATGGTTGCTCGGTACTTAGACATGATGAACTGGTTTCGCTTAGTGCTACCGGAATCTGGTTATAACAATTAGTAATAATGCAAATCATTGGAAAGGCGAAAGAGGGACCATTTCTAATAAAGTGTGTCATGAGCTGGGTTGTACCATGAAGGGTTGACTGACTGCACGCCTAAAACCATCCGTATTTTATTTAAATTTATAGCTGGACTATTCCAGACCTCAGCTGGCCTGCTACTATTTTTCTATTACATCTTAATTCACCGACGTAAACTTTCAACACAACAAGCGTACTCACCAAGCTGTTGAAAACACACACCCACGCAATGAAAACGCATGCGAAAGACGACGATTCTGGGTTTTCCCAATAAGGAAATCTGACAGATCTGGCTGATACCTGATGCATTGTTTAAGAATTATCACAATTTAAATTTTACATGTTAGCATTATTTAAGATTACCGATCCTTGCTGGAAGAATGTGTAGACTTCATTAAATGATATACACCCACAATAGCAAGAAGTAGAAATACACTTCTAGAACAGTCAGATGTGATAGAATTGCCTAATTACTGTTTTAAATGCTGGTTTCGAATGGAGAAGATCCGATTGTATCCATACACGTATTATCAAATAGTTTCAAACAGTCATTCATTAAAGATTTTTTGCAACATAATTCAACTACCTTCTGGCTGACCAGAACCCAGTGCCAATTCATGTACAAATGGATCATCTGCAAATCAAAAATTAGAATTCGGTCCTTATAATTTACCTAAATTTGAGAAATAAACCTAAACCTATCGCTTTGATGAATTATGGCACGTTCACACTGCACGGAACTGGGACCGGGACAGGGACAGGGAATGGAACTGGCACAATAGGAGACAATGAGTTTTGTCCCATTTCAGGTCCTGGTGCAGTATGAACAGTTCTGTAT
>JBCAUG010727756.1:0-12170 GCA_038406175.1 Haplosyllis leylae
CTGCCCTGGGTTTCAAAGCCAGGGTGGATGTCTCACTTGCACGCTTTCTTGCCTGTGCACTAGTCCTCAGATTCACCTCTGGTGTGACCCCTGCTGACTGTATAGAGGTCAGCATGGCAGCTGAGCCTTTTTGATCCACATACCTGCAGACATGTCCGCAAGCATTGGTGGAGGTTCAGGGCTCGAACCCACGACCGTCCGTGCCGCAAGCACAGCGCTGTAAACCGTTCGGCCACTCCGGCTCGGCCTTCTTATTCTTTATATCCATCATAAATACAGTAAAATTACTTACCATATCCGTAACATTCTGGACTGAGGGAGAAATCATCAACAGCCGCATGCGCGTAATTCCGAATCAGCTTAACATAGATGAAGATTCTGAATCTGAATATGAAGTCCATAATTATGTATTAAACATCTAATAATGGTATACATATCATAAGAAACCGCTCAATTGAAATCTCGATGGAAACAGTCTTGGACCGCTGATGACAGATGATGCGAGAGACGGTTGAATTTCCCAACATGCAACCAAATTCAGCGCCAGTGGTCAGAGAAGGGAATTATGCACGAACTAACCTTACGTACGAAATGACCATTTTTCAAAAATTCTCCCTGTTTATCTTTACCTTTTGATTTAACGCGCTGTTCATATTAGTTCAATGTGTCAAAAACCTAAATCATTTGTTACGAATAATTTTAGTTGTGAATCAATACCTGTGCTTAACTTCTCCCAGTGGTACGGCAAATCTCTCCCATCTGTTCTTCCCATCTCCTGCCACCGTTATACGACCCAAGTGTCGCATATCTCTCCAACTGTACAAATTACCATTTCGGATCAAAATAAAATCAGGATTTCAGAAATAATGAATACGTCCTAATCTTGTGAATTAAAAAAACAATGATTAAAATTGATTCTTAAAATGTATTTCACAAGCGAAATTTACCTGCTACACTGTGGGTCACATCTGCCGTAAATTTCTTCAAGGAAAATATCGCCCGATATAATATGTCGACCCCAGAAGTGATAGAAGAATCGCAACTGCAAACAAAAACGAGACGAGACCAATTAATAATATTTTTCAAAAATTTGCTCATGTACAAAATCGTACAAATACCTTGCAATATCATTATTATAATTCCTGTTTATGTTTCATATTTGTATTTAATGTAACTTTGTATAAACCAATGAAGGTTAAGATTTTTACCGACCACGTACGGTAGTACAATGTTTTCACCCATGTATGTGATTCTGTCCATGGGGGAGGGGTATATCTTGTCCAGGGTCCTGTCTGGGCAGGTCCTGTCTTGGGGCGGGAGGAGGGTAGGGTACATCCTGTCTAGGTCCTGTCTGAGCAGGTCCTGTCCAGGGGAGGGGTGGGATGGGGTGGGTAGCTTAACCAAGTGACCTACCCCCTCCCTCCCTGGCTAGGGTGGCATGATAAGGAAGGGTGGGGGTGTGATCACTGTTGTCTCATAATGATAATGCGAGATTGTCTTGTGAAAAATAAACTGACAAAGTTCTTGAAGCTATTTCTCAAGTAAATTTAGTTTGTCGTTTTTTTCTCAAGATCGTGTTTGCCATCACACATGGAACGCTCCTCTAACAACTTGCAGCAGCAGCTGGTGATTGTTTTACTCAGAACAAAGAAACTAAAACAATAGACAGAGGAAAATACTCACGTAACAGGAATTAAAGTAAGGAGAATCCTTCCACCAGGTGGCAGGATGGGTTTGACTGAAAATTGGACTCTTGACAAAGTATTCAAATCCTGGGTACATCTTGTCTAGGTCCTGTTGCCGGACATGAGAATGATCAGTCATCTTTGTGTAAATATAGTGACCTGAAAGATAGTACCGACAAAATAAACTTTCTTACATCAATCGATGACTTGGAATGAGGCTCGTTGAAGACAACTTATTACTTTTCATAGAATCTAACTTGCAGCCCCGGGGAATCGTTCAACGACGATACACACTTGTCCCCCTGACAGAGCATACTCACATGATATGTCCATTTCACATTGTTCCAGGGGTAAGGGAATATTCCCATGAGAATAGGAATATGAGGCACGCCAAAATGCCAAAAAAGTGGACCCAGGATCGCTCAAATGAGTCGTGAACCCGAATTTTGTCAACATTTCCCGAAAATATCAATAAAATCACGGAACAAAATGGTCCGTAAGAAAGGGAAGACAAGCCCTTGGCGCCCACTTGGATTAAACCAAGGCCATTTACAAGGGAATGGATCCTATTCTAACCCAAGATTAATCTGACTTATAGTTTCCTTGGAAATTGCCTTTTTATAGACCAAAGAGAGCAGCTTTCGCTGGCCACCAGTGTTATTGTTTTGATGGCCATGATACTGGTTGCCACACAACAAGCCTTTGTGGCTCCACCCCCAGGGACTTGATTGACGTTGTAGATCTTGCGGGCAAAAACCTTGGACAGGAATCCAAGGAAAAATGCCCTAGGGCAAAAAGACAACCAAGTTCCAATTAGGAAGAGTACTTGGAGAGGGCAATTGGTTGACTTAGACCAAAGACCTTGGTCTGAGGCAACTAAGACTGCGCTAGCGTGTTAGAATGCGTCACTAAAGTGTACCTGTTGATGTGGTGTGGTCACCGCTGGGTCCCGTGTGTGCCAGGTCCGTCTCGTTGCCGTGTCGCGTCCACGGGAGGTAGTGCATTCCCCCTAAGGAAACGTTACTCCAGCCGCACAGATCCTTCTCGAAATCACATCTTGACGGCAAGTAATCTGAAAACACGAAGAGGGTCAAGATAAATATAAGTAAAGTACATTGTGTAAAATAATAGAAAAATGTCAACTTAAAAATATAAAAAACATAGGACAGACCAAATGTTTGTGGTGCATTTCAAGTCATTTTAATTAGAACTAATCTCAAACTGTCTGTCATAAAACTTAATTTATTCCATTTTCTAAACAAATCTGTAATATTCCAGGCAAATCTATTGAACCTTCAGCAAGGTGTGAATCTATCATTTCAATCATCCTAAAAATTGTTTCACAAGTAGATTCAGGGTTTGTCTCTTTATTGTCTGTTGTCTGTCGAGTTGTTCGACTGAGAGAATTAATCTAGACTTACCGCAAAGTGTGTGGTTTTCATCTTCCCCATCAACACAGTCCCGTTGGATATCACAAACTCTATTGGCTGGAATACACGTCTTAGTCCCACATTGAAACTCGTGTAAATGGCATGTCCTCTCTATTGGTAGATCTGATATAGAAAGAAAATATTTATTATGTATGACACCAATTCATACCCTGGTCTGAAAAAGATATACAGTAGAAATTTTGCTTCCTTACGTTTTGAAAATTTGAAAATATCAGCGGAGAGACAACTTCAAAAAGAAAGAATTGTGGAAAACCGAGTCTCCAGTGTGCTCCAGTGTCTTCTTTCATTACCTATCATCTTCTACTTGTGGCCAAATTCTATGCAACAACTATAGAGCTCATCCATACATACCATTGATATTTCGGTCAAGAACATGGGTTTTTCACTTCATCATTTACTTGCGTTTCATGTTAACCATTTCCCGCCTCATTTATTCTTGAGTAATAGTTAAAATTGCTATTAGTTACTAAAGTGATCTGTTGTGTTGTTTTTATCATCACTGGTTTGGTCAAGTACGGTAACTACACTCTCAGATCAGTCCAAGTGCCCTTTCTTGCAGATGACAGATGATCACCATGAAGGACACTGAGTAATGAAACTGGGATCAATTACTGTGTTATAATAATATGGAATTGAAGAACCAAAGTGATCAGATGTCCCTTCATAGCAAGATTGCCTCATTTCTGCAAACATTGAAGAACTAAATTGATGGCAAATTCCATTAGTCCACAAGATGTATTCAATATTAGCGGTAGAACCCTTGAGCGGCATAATCAGCGGATTGATGTCCACGGATTGTGAGTTTGCTGTTTGTGACCTCTCACGCAGTCAAGTCACACAAAATATGAAAGAAGTACAAATACCAACTAATACTCGGGCAAACTGAGGGATCTTTCTTACGCTTTGACAGTACCAAAGGATAATGTTTACAAAACTTTAAAGATTCAGAAATAAAAGATTGTCGATAAGATGCATGTAAATTTTGCATCCCTAATACATTAACAAAACATGCGCAACTGACTGTTAGTGTGCGATTATTTGGACTTTCAATGATGTCCATGAAGTCTCTTTTTGAAAATGATCCTAGTGTCAGTGATGTAAAATTTAGCACATCAATTTGCCTATTTTTAACTAGAAACCCGTTCTAAGATATCGTATAACTTCAGACACCAATACTTGACCAATTTCTTAGTCTCGACAGGCAAATTTGAATTGGCGAAATCAATCACAATAGTACTGAACGATCCTCGTAAAGCAATATCTGCCTGATGGACAGAACCACCACATACGTCAAGGTTGATTTGGAGAGACGTGGAGTGATTCGCTCGCACTTAAAAGCCTTCCCTGGTTTACATCAATCACAGAATCGAAAATTCCGTATATTGAGAAGCCAATTATGCCTGTTTGTGAAAGACATGATAAAAACAAAGTCATGTTAGTCCCACCCATGAAGAGTTGATTCTTCCAAAATGCGTGCTGAAAGATGACCTTTGTTTATCAGTTTCCAAAAGCTATTACGTCAATGGTTCTTTGACGGTACTAACGGAAAGGCAAATACAAATAGCCCTACCTCCCTTTTGTATCAGTGATCCCACCTAACAGTGTCAAAAATAACCATAATAATAAGGTAAAAATCCCTCTTTCAATAACCTACACATGTCAAAAATAATCATAATAAGGATGTAAAAGTCCCTCACTCAGTTGGAGAAATACGCCCATTGACGCAATGTTATTTTAGGAATCATAAAAGCTCATTATAATATTGTGAAAACTAGGCCATCTAATGTTAATTGTGGGAATGTCAATGCAATTGCAATGGAGCCCACTCATGTGTGACCGGTACAAAGGTGCCATCATCGCGAATTTATGATTCTTTTCATTTCTTCTTCTGTAACAGCCTACTCAGACTAAATGAACATTTGATATGCTTGTCCTCTTGCATTCATCCTTACACTGCTCTTAAAGTTGAAGGACCTTTCAAAGTGATCAATTTTTAAAAAAAGTATCTGACTAAACGGCAATCTGGAGAACATTCGTCGTTTGTAACATCTGCAGGACCATTCGCCTGGCCAGACAGTAGGTTAACTGAATTTCCAATCAGATATGATTCATCTGGATCCATTATATTTCACCTGCTGAAACCTACAAACAAGATCTGCAGGCTGAGCAAATGCAGATGTAGAAAACTGTCCTTGAATCGTTTGCTGACAGCGAGGATTTCAGAAAATTTTAACCTTGATTTACAGCCACAAAATCAAAAGCAAACTCCACAGAAATTGAACTTCTATTTCACCAACGCTGGTTCTTTCAATGCTTTTCTCTTAGACGACTTTTTAAACTTGTAAGTCCTTCGTTGGTTAGTCGATAGACGGTACCAAAAGACATTTGTAAAACAGTTAAGCGATTCCTATCAAGATTTGAGTTACAGTTACTTGGAAGGTGTACAATTTGAACCTACAACATTAATTAAGCCTTAAAAATGAGCGTGCTTTGTGGAATTTCTATTGTTCTATTAACGTCTTTGAGCAGCGTAAATCTAGATACAAAACAAAAACGTCAAAAAATGAGGCAAATAGTTGACATCTACACCACAGAACACATTTACATTGAACATCGAAACCTGCGTACGCGTCTCAGTTTCATTTATTCTCACGAACCCTTTCATAGAAGCTAACTATCTGTAGAAATGTTGTTCAAAACAAGTAAACTGTAAATATCCTCGACTCTTTTCCTCATTTGTACTGGCAAGTGAAGTGGAATAACACTCCCATGTTAGGGACCTCACCATCTCTTGAATTAGTGTAGTTTCTAGCAAAGTTGTTTAATTTGCTGGTTATCTGTTCTGAGCACTCGAGGAGTAAATTGGGATTCTGAACCCTTACGGGAGTATCAGCTGTTAACTGTAGATGAAACAGTTGCATTAAAAATTGAAGACAATTGATCTTTTTGTGAGACTATTAATATCCCGTGTTTTGGACTTCTGATGACGTCTGTCCTGGGTTTCAACAGGGTGTATAACAGCACTTCCGTGCTTCCTCGCCTGGGTGTGATGAATTACTGAGATTCATAACATGTCATAGTGCAACGAATCGAATTTTTTTTACAAAACAGTCGAAATGGCCAATAATGGCATTATTGGCATCACAGGCTTCACCACGTGAAAACAAAATAATGCAACAACAAAACATTACCCATATGGATCTGATGCTCTCCTCTCTGAGCTATTGAGGCATGTGTTACTTGGGAGATATAAGATCTTTGTATGGCCATGCTCCATTGGTTCTAAGTCAATGATCTAAGTCCAAGATTGAAGTGGCGCAGGAACAAAAGACAATTTAAGGATTCTTTGTAAAAACTCGAAAAGTAAAAGTTCCAAACTTGTTCTTCGATCGCCATGCGTTTCATGCCACCTGAAACTGACTTACCTTATTTAATGCTTTTAGCAATTTAAGTAAACCCTACTCTGACCTAATTCCAACGAGGCTTCGGAGTGGAACAATGAATCATTCTAAGTTTGGTTTCACTGACATCATCACTATCTAATCTGCAGGACTGCTACCAGATCACCTGGACATTGCACTTATATTTAATTAACTTTATCTCGAATTCACAAGATAAAACAGTTTTCCAAAAATAGAATGACCTTCTCAGAGTGAAAGGGAAAATAAACTTATTGCCAGTAAAATATGGCTTCATGTGCACAGACTACAAGATCAAACAAATCTGATGAACCTTGAGGAAGTTCCCTTTCCGTTTGTGTCACTTTCATTTTGAAGGTCTGTCACAAGGCAAGAAATCAAAGCGAAAAATCCAAACGAGTCGATGTAGTCGGTTACAGACACCTTTTGATGTTACAAGAGATGCAGACGAATGGCGAGACGCAAGATCTCAAAATATCTGAAGTCGACCAATCTCATAAAGTACATCACTTACAAAAAGTTCAAAGATATTTCGAGGGATAAAAAGTGGAGAAAACCCACACCTAATGTAGTTAATTAATGTCATCCACTTACAGCAACTGACACCTCTAGATGTAATCTGTGCAAAATACGACTTAAGCTGTTTCTACAATTAAATATGGCTGCGTGTCCTAACTCTGGGACGCATAATATGATTTTAATGGAGATTAATTGCTGGCTCAACTTCGTCGAAACTAAATTTTGTACATAGAAAGTAATGAATTCAATGTTTCATGTCCAAGTGTAGGCAATTTAAATTTCCACATTTGGAAATATTTGAACTTCTCAAGTAGAACTTGTCAGAAAATAAAAAAATTGACTCTAGTGAGACCTAAACAATGAACATCCATGTATTTAGTCAAATGCTTCATCCTCTGTGAGTTTTTGTACAAAACAAAAAGTAGGAAATGATCAATTCTGTCATCTGTAAAGTTAGTTTTCAATAAAAGTTTTTCATTGGACATTTTAAATCAGACTTTTCTGCATAATTCCAATTGAAGTTTCATCAAAGAATTGCATTACTCAATGAGAGAAATTCCACAGATAAAAGTTAGCTCTTTCCGCCCAACTTGGTTATTGAACTGTTCTGGTGGGGTGTGGGGGGTTGGGAGAGATCCAACATTTTCGGGACCTTTGTTTTAGCAGTTTCATGAAGTTGACTTATTTAGGAATTAGTGATTTCAGTGATCATAAGAGCCAATCAGGCGGTGGTCCAATCACAGAAATTATTTACGTAATAAGGTGACGTCATTTTGCACCGTGAGCCACAGTCTGTAAAGTTACGTTATTTGGTCAACTACGATTATCATATTTTGACAACGTCACCAATAAATAAAATATTGAATGGATTTACATTTGACTAAATGTGTGAAAGTGAAGCTTAAATAATTTCCATTATGAAAAATATCAAAGATCAATAAAGCTGACGGTGAATTCTTAACGTCATCCGAAACCACTTGCAATTTTTATTAAAGATATAGAACATGATTTCACTTATGTAACTACAGCTTTATTATCAACTAAATATAGACAGTAGTAAAACACCACTGCCTTTTCAAAGTACATGAAAAGAACCTTAGGTGTGTATGAAAGTGACACTCAATCAACACAAGTTTTATTCCTATCCCGGAACTCTACTGAAATTCTCTCTTCGAAACCAACAGGAAGCCAATCTAAGTTGATCCCATGCGAACCACGTCACTTCAGAGAACATATTTCATACTTCCCCTGCGCTGACAAGCTGAACAAAATTGAAACTATCATTCTAGATTTGAACACATAAAATTTATGTACCTGGATTGCAGCGCAGTAGTCTGATGTTGTCGAGGGCGATATAACCGTTGTCCGCTGCACCTTGTTTGGCCTGAAACTCGACGATGAACGGTTTGTCCACCATACCTATCGGTATCGTTGTATGCACCCACCTGCAAATTAAAACAAGAATGGTAATATTTTTTCACTGGAAATAACGGAATGATCATCGGCCATACGTCTATGCTTTATGCGATTAACATTTTGGGCAACAGTTTGATATTCATTTGATTCAGCAACTGTGTTAAACATTTTAAAAATACCCCAAAAATGTCTACTGCGAGGTGAACTTTCGCATATTGACAACAACTAGGTCTAGGACTCTCGGAACTTCTGACGATCTCACGGCAAGTAACTGCTGCTTCGTTATTGTCAAACTTGTCCATCTTATTTGACGTGTACGATTTAAGACCCTTTCCTCAGACAAGATTCCAAGTGGTTGAAGAAAGGCCTTCCTTCAGATGATCCTAAACCTTCCGAACAGATTTGCTATTTTTGGACGGCATCCATGACATGACATTCATTACACTGTTTCCAAATAGTACTACGGTAAATTACTTTTCAAGAAAATCTAATTCGTGTCTGGAATCCAAAGCAATAACTCTGACGACAGCATCAACATGTTAAATTAGAAGAATTTCAGGAAAACAGATGAACAGTTATTTTAATTGTTTTTTTATATTTGAAGGCTAAGTTTTCCTGGTAGTTAAGAAAGTAATCCGTTGATCTACATTACAAGTGATATTACACTATAAACGTAAGCCTCAAAA
Source organism: Haplosyllis leylae (assembly GCA_038406175.1). Taxonomy (NCBI): domain Eukaryota; kingdom Metazoa; phylum Annelida; class Polychaeta; order Phyllodocida; family Syllidae; genus Haplosyllis; species Haplosyllis leylae. Next base: position 9,177 of record JBCAUG010727756.1, read on the forward strand.
GAAGATTATTGTGAATGTAATGCAATATCTTGTTTTTCTTCTGCATTTCGCTACTCCAGTGACGCATCAATCATTAATTTCTCTTTATTCTTGCACAAACACCAACAACAAAGACTATCATGGCTATCAGAGCAGGATTGCAGTTGTTTTAAAAAGACATTTGAAGTAGATGTTGCTAATTTCGCAAATTAAAATACAAGATATAATAACTTGTGACCAGAATTTGATTTGACAGCACGGAGATTAAATTCACTACTAGCAATGATCACTCTTTTCGCTCTTTCGGCTGTCCAATCATTTGCATGGATAATAATTCTGGGTGGCCATATTTGGGGTAATTGGTAGTAATGCTAAATGTGTGGGACGTTAATGTCCACTAGTCCATTGGTTCTACATTTATTTGACTTTGACGTCAAATCACTATTTACATTACAGTCGTTTGTCCCCAAAATATTGACGACCAATGACGATTTCACAGAAGTTTTCTCTCCAAATGCACCATTAAACACTCTCGTTTTTATTTAGAATTTCAATCAGTGTAGCTAATTGTCCTCAGTACAACAATAAAAAAGACGACATATTTTGACTTTGTCACAGAAGAATGACTCAATGCGACCAATCGTTGAAGATGGACGAACAATATGTCAATTTTAATGCCCATTTTCAAAAGATAAAGATGGTTGATTTATGAATATTTTGTGGAAATATTACAGTACTAACATGGAAATCCACTTTGCGTGGTAATAAATAAAGCGACTGGTAAGGGTTCTGTGCTTCATATTTTTGCTGCTCTTGATTTGTGATTGGCTTTTCAAAGGAAATCCAAATAACTGGATTGGCTTTCTGCAGGTTTTTGTGTGTGTTATTTATGCTGTCTGTATATTTCTCCTGTCTCTCCCTTTTTATTAAAACTTCTTTCCACTTCTCGTATTTTGACTTTGTTATGGAATTTTTCATTATGTGTAACGTATACTGCAATTAGCGAGTCGCTAGGAATTTTCTTAGCTGCCTTAGTTTTCGTGAAAGTTTTTTGGGGGAATCCATCTAAGCAATTATCAAGACCAACCCAATCAGATCTGTTGATATTCACAGCATGCCACTTTGGTCAACAGATTTCTAAACATTATTTTGTTGCAAAACAAGTTATCGACAAAGTTTCGCGCAAAAATAGCATGCTGTTTCTGTTGAGTCGGAAATGATCAAATGCAATCTGTGTGATCCCTGCCTAAATTTATGCTTCTCTGCGGGCCAATTTTGATTGAGTTGACAGTAATAATAATTGTGGACATCCCAACCTTACTATTCATATTGCTTCGCCAATTGACTAATTATAATAAATTGGTAGATTTTTTAATCCCCTGAGGACCTTTCGGCCAAACATAGACAGCACCGAACCAATGAACTGAGGGAAATTTAGTCAACTTCATTTGTGAAGCGAAGTCAATGTAGAAATAGGATGTCCTCATTGAGATAACATATTAACGTAAGTTTATGCAATGACCCGAAACCATGCCTTCAAGTTGGCTATTTTTCCCTGTATTAATTGAGTCGTTTACAGTGCACTTCGCACTGGTTACAACGGCGGCGACAATGTTTTGCCAAAAGTATCAGGAAAAAACGTTGTCTTTTGTCACTTCCTTGCGCAAAAAATTAACTGCAGTTTGATCATCTGCGATTGAGTATTAACTTACTTAGAACCTTTGCTGCCATAGAAACTGCGTAGTTGCGTCACTTTGTCGCTCAGGTTTGTACGTATGAGCACGCGTAGCTCGCCCACGTTGATACCGTCCATGCTGAAGGAGAAGTTGAGAGCGCACTGAGGTCCACTTGAACCATACCAAGGTGAAAACAGAGAAGCACTCGTTCGTTCCTCGTGGTCCCTGTTCAGAAAAACCGTAAAGTTTCCTAAAATGAGAAAAAGAAAAGAAATGTTATTGTCTGTGACATTTTAGTTCTCGGAATCTCGGAAACTGGCTCCAATTCTAGGAAATAATTGAACGTCTTGAGAATTGGGTGAGACGTTTCCATCTGTTAATTAACAATGAGTCGCTGAAAGATCAGGTGTTGGCATGAAACTTCTCGAGCAATTATGCAAATTATTTACATTTCTAAAACACTCCTGATACTTTTTTCCAGACAGCAGTTTAGTCTTACACGAAAGCTAAGTACATTTCGCAATACCTTTCAGCACCCACAAGGTGAAAACAGCAGAACTCGACTGAATCTTTGATTTGATTTTATTTGATCTTTGATTCTCCACAGACATACTGAGTGCGGAGCAACCACATCCTGTGCAAATATAATGAAATGACAATGGGGTACCGTCATGGTTCAACATCTGATTCTTGAAACACAAAATCCCGGGAAGAGATTAACAAAAGAGAATTAATCCTCTGACAATGGGACTTAGACAACCTCCGCCTGTACTATTTTGTATTGCTAAAACTATAAACAGATCATATCTTCACTTGCAGCTATATCCAGTGTTCTCCAATTGGGATATGTCTGATAATGTCAAGTATTTCGTTATCTCACATTGGCATCTTATTTTGCAGCAAGTTGCCAGAATTCCGACGTTCCTTTTGCCACATTTTCGTGTTCAAGTGTTTACTGTTTGATGTGTTTATTATCTTAAAAGTCAAGACAGACACCATCACAAAATACTTATATCTGCTTAATCCTATTCAATCATTGTTATTTAACAGAGACAACAAATTTACTGGAGGCTTCTAAGTGATAAAGTAGGTGTTGATTTAGGTCCACAAATAATAATTCCCAATACCTCATGGCAGTGATTTCAAGGGAGTGTTCCTGAAGCATTTAACTCAACATATACACATTAAATTAAAAACAAGAAAGTCCTCCTGCGTGAACGCAAGAGGCATACCAATGGTGGCTAAGCGGACTTGTCCGGGGGGGGGGGGTACTCAACCTTACTTGTCCTGGGGGGGGGTACTCAGCCTGACTTGTACCGGGGGGGGGGGTATTCAGCCT